>CAUYQV010079971.1:0-28653 GCA_963574575.1 Galagoides demidoff
GCACCTGTGGTCCCAGCTACTTGGGAGGTGGAGGCAGGAGACTCGCTTGAGCCCAGGAGTTGGAGGTTGCTGTGAGCTGTGAAGCCATGGCACTCTACCCAGGGGGATAGCTTGAGGCTCTGTCTCAAAAAAAAAAAAAAAAGAAAGAAAGAAACAGATGCTGGAATTTTTTTAAAAAGCTCTACAGAAAGTATAAATTAATAGTAAATTAAGCCTATTTATTTTATTCTCTGTTAAAATAATTTTTGAGTCCATTATTCTTGGTTTAAATAGATATCTCTAGGCTGCTGGTCTGATTTTTAAATGCAGTGATGGGACAAAGCTGACAATATTTTTCCATACCATTAAATTAGCATATTGTTTCTATACATATGTATATTCCCTTTAAATGCACTCCCATTTAAAGTCACAGACATGCTTCCAGGGACTGCCAGCCAAAGAGTTTTTTTCAGCCATTCTTTTTTTTTTTTTTTTTTTTGACCAGGACTGGGTTTGAACCTGCCACCTGCAGTATATGGGGCCAGCGCCCTACTCCTTTGAGCCACCAGCACCGCCCGGCCAAAGAGTTTTTAGTAAAGAAATTGTTACAGTGTCAGCTGGCAAAATTAAACTTGTGTCCTTCATAGTTGCCAAAGGCTGACGTGAAATTTAAAAAACAAAGGCATTCTATCCCTGGTCCCATTAATCAAGTACAGCTGCAACTGTTACACTGTGTCTTTGGGGGGAATAACTCAATGTTACATTCCACAGCCCCTTGGCTATCATCCCTACTAGAGAGAGACCAGGCTCCGTTATTAGTAGGTAGACTGATTATCCACTATTCAACAAATATGTGCTGGCCACCTACTACCTACCAGGTACATGACACAGGACTAGGCACTGGAGTGGTGAACATGGCAGAAACATGCCTACCGCTTGGACCTAACCAACAAGCTGGAGAGAGAAGGTTAATAATTGTACTATCAGATATATAATACAGTTGTGGGAGTACAAGGTGGTGGGATCATGTGGGGGGTACAAGAGGAGTTCCTGGTTGATCCAAGCCACTGGCAAGAAGTGGTTGAGGGGGAAAGGTAGGGCAGGACCTAGATAAGGAAGGGGCTTTTATACCATGTTATAGAGTTTGGACTTTGTGACTCCTAAGGGACATTTGAAGCAGGTGTTATATACTGAAATTTGTAGTTCCTTTGGGGTAAAATCAGTCTGACTGCAATCTGAAGAAGGAATAGGGGAGAAGGAGGAGTGAAGTGGAGGGATGTATTGGAGACTATTTCTCAAGACTAACCGTACAGTGACTGTTAAGCACCAACAAGACTGTTACTGCCTTTGTAAACACATTTCAATGACACCTATATTTTTTTGTATCTCCTCCCTTAACTAACTACTTGAACTTTTTGAATTGTTTCTCAGAAATGGCAGAATTTTTATAAGATAAAGGAGTTGACCAAGGGCCCCTGAGTAAGATTACTGATGCAAAGAATCACCATCCCGGTGACCTGCCCCAATGTATGTGGCCCCCACCTTAAAAAGCCCATAATCTCTGTTGGTGGTGAAGTGAAATTGAGACCATTTCTCTCTATCTCCCAACAGAAATGTTTAGCATTAAAATTCCATTCTTCCTTGGCAGTCCCCGCTGTCTCAATCATTGGATCTTTGTGCAGTTTGCAACTGGATCTAGGCTGAAAACCCCTTGCAGTTTTGGTAATGAGACTTGGTAATTGCTTCAATGGGGAGGAATCAAGAAAAACTCCCCAAACTGTGCTTCTTCAACTAGATGGAGGTTGATACCATTTTCTGAGTTGAGGAAACCTTGGGGAAAAGTGCTGAGAAAGCCCTCCAAATGTTACCAAAATTTTGCTGTTTGTCTCCATGGTAGAATGAAGAAAGAGAAGAACAAGGGGAAAAAATGGTTTGAGGGAAAGAAAAGAGAAGTCTATTAATTCACAGGCATATGAGGAGAAGACTCTCATCTTAACGTACCATTGCCCAACTATAAGCAGAAATACAGAGCTTTCAAAGGGAGTTTTCAGCTTCTGGCTATTTCTGTTTAACTATAATATCTTCGGTGAAGACAACCTCATGACCTCTTCCAGACAATTCTATTGAGCCATCTCCTGTGGCACACAGAACAAAGAACTTGCTCTTTGGATTACTGGACTGGGGCAGGAATGCAGGTTGTAATTTCCCAAAATGGGAATTAACAGCTCATAAAACATTTTTGCTCTTTTTCAGGCCTTTGCCTCTGTTACACCAAGATTCACATTTGGTCCAGCTGAGTTTGAGATCTCCAAATGGAGATGTTGAGCAGGTGGTTAGCTATAGGCTCTGGTGGTCTGAGAAGAGCAGGGGCTGGAGTAGCTGGGGTAGTAGTGGTAATGCAGCCTTAGAGGCAGCTGGGGTCCTAAGAGAATGCAGAGTTAGACCAGAAGAGTGCCTAGCACTGAGCCTTGAGGAAGTCTCATCTAAGGGCTTAGGAGGTTAAAGAGCAACCAGAGAGGCTGGAAGACGTGAGAACTTGGGGAGATGAAGTCAGAGTATAGGGAATACATGTGCCATAAGAAGCAGGCAGTAGTCAGCACCACTCAAATGGCCAACAGAATCTGGGTGTGGTGGCAGGTGCCTATAGTCCCTGCTACTTGGCAGGTCAAGGGGGCAGGATTGTTTGAGCGTAGGAATTCAAGGCCAGCCTGGGCAACAGTGAGACCTGGTCTCCACACAACGTTTTTTTTTTTTTTTTTTTTTTAATGGCTGAGAGACCCAAGTGAAAATAAGATTGAATAACATCTACTGGAGTTAGTGACATTGGTATCCCTGGGACTTCAGCACTGACTGATGGAGTGAAATTGGTGAGAGGTAGATTGGAGTGGATTGGGAAGTGAGTGAGAGATGAAGAAATGAAGGCAGGGGGGCGGTGCCTGTAGTTCAGTGAGTAGGGTGCTGGCCCCATATACTGAGGGTGGTGGGTTCAAACCCACCCCCCGCCAAACTGCAACAAAAAAATAGCCAGGTGTTGTGGGGGGCACCTGTAGTCCCAGCTACTCAGGAGGCTGAGGCAAAAGAATCGCCTAAGCCCAGGAGTTGGAGGTTGCTGTGAGCTGTGTGATGCCAAGGCATTCTACCAAGGGTGATGGAGCGAAACTCTAAAAAAAAAAATAAAGAAATTAAGGCATGGCATGTATATAGCTCTTCAAAGTTTTGATTGTTAGAGTCAGAAAGAAAAATAGTGAGGAATGTTATGTCAGCAGTGGGATTATTTTAGTTTGTATATATTTGTTATTATTTTTTAGGATGGAATTACCTGAGTGTATTTAAACACAGATGGGGAGGATCCCATAGAGAAGAGGAAGATGAAGGTTCCTGTGCTGGGTGGGGATGGCACCAGATCGTAGGTGGGGAGACTGACCTCACACAGGGGCTACCTCCTCTATTATAACAGGAGGGGACAGCGTGGAATAGATGAGGTAGGTAAATTCGATGTGGGGAGCTGAATCTTTCCTCACTTTCTGTGGTAGCATATAGGAGGTTAGGAATTGAACTAGGAGAGAAAAGAGATTTGAAGAATGTGGGGAAGTTTTGACATAGTCATTAAAAAAGTTTGGAAGAGGCTCAGCGCCTGTGGCTCAATCAGCTAAGGCGCCAGCCACGTATACCTAAGGTGGCGGGTTTGAATCCCCAGCCTGGGCCCGCCAAACAACAATGATGGCTGCAACCAAAAAATGGCCGGGTGTTGTGGCGGGCGCATGTGGTCCCAGCTACTTGGGAGGCGGAGGCAGGAGACTCGCTTGAGCCCAGGAGTTGGAGGTTGCTTTGAGCTATGATGCCATAGCACTCTACCCAGGGGGATAGCTTGAGGCTCCGTCTCCAAAAAAAAAAAAAAAGTTTGGGAGAGTTGTGATGGCCAGAAAAAAAGCCAGATAGCAAGGCAGCAGGGTAGTCTACTTCAGATCAGTGGCATTAAGTTTTTTTTTTTTTGCAGTTTTTTTTTTTTTGGCCAAAGCCAGGTTTGAACCTGCCATCTCTAGTATATGGGGCTGGCGCCCTATTCCTTTGAGCCACAGGTGCTGCCCCAGTGGTGTAAGTTTGTAAGGTGCCCTTTGGCCTTCCTGTATGGTTTCCTCCAACAGCCGAGGTGCCCACTCTGGTGCTGGCTCAGGTGAGGAAATTGCTGAGGCAGAGGACCAGAAGAATTCAGAGATATGGCAAGAGAAGGTGACATGATGCATGATCAAAGATAAAGGACAGAAGTCAGTAGACTAGACAGGTCAAAGGGGTGAAGTCTCAATCATGCTAGGAGAGGAGATTGGCCAGAGATTTGGGTTCTTAAGGAAGGGGTTCAGGAGATGGAGAAGTTTAGAGTCATGTTTAGAGTTTAGAGTTCAAGCCAAGATGTGATGGAGGAGGAATACAGGAAAAGGTTACTGGAGAACATGAGGTCAAGGATTAAAAGTCAGAGTATTGGATGGGTCAGCTGTGTGAACAGTGACCACCTGGGATGTAGGCAGGAATTGTGGTCATGGTCCCAAGGTCATGCAGCCAGGAACTAAAGTTTTAAGAGTAAGAGAGATCAGAAGATGAGAAGCACCAGAAAGGACAGAATATGGATGGACAGCTGTCTCCTCAAAGGCATAAAAATGGAGGGGTGGTGATCACTAGAGGAGGCCTGGGGGGGAGAAGGGCGAGTCCCCAACCTCACCTCCCCATGCAGCAAGGGAAGCAAGAAGGTGGGAATTCAGTTCTACAGAGGTTAAGAATGGATGAATGAATCAATGGCTAGCTGGACAGAGATGCACAGATTGATGGACTAACCTTTGATTTAGTTAGTTTGTTTGCTGAAGTCTGCAGTTCTAGAGGACCATCTGAAAGGATTTGGAGAAGGGTAGGTGCTGAGAGGGGATAAGTCCCGTGCTGGGAAGAGCAGAGTATTGTGGGATGACAGAGGGATAGAGGATGTGTGAGGGAATGACAATAAAACAGAAACAAGTGCACAGTGGATTTCTCCGAGTGTTCTCTTTATGAAGCCTGACTTAGTTCTACAACCAGCGCACATCCCCTCACTTTCCTTTCCTTCCCAAGATTTCCAGCAGGGAAAGGCATATGGAAGCCCTGTGCCCTCCCAAACCTCTGCTGCTCCCTTTCTCTCTTCCTCAAACAGGTAATTGACCTCTTCAAATGCTTTCATTGTCCATAAAGTGGGGTATTAAAATACACCCACTGGGCAGTGCCTGTGACTCAGTGGGTAGGGCGCTGGCCGCATATACTGAGGATGGTGGGTTTGAACCTGGCCCCGGCTGAATTGCAACAAAAAACAATAGCTGGGCGTTGTGGCGGGCACCTGTAGTCCCAGCTACTTGGGAGGCTGAGGCAAGAGAATTGTCTAAGCCCAAGAGCTAGAGGTTGCTGTGAGCTGTGACACTACAGCACTCTACCAAAAGTGACAAAGTGGGACTTTGTCTCTAAACAAAACAAAACAAACACACCCACCTCTCAGGGCTATGGTGAAAAGTAAAGGTAACAAGGCTTTCTAAACAGTAAAGCCCTATATGAACGTGAGTGGTTTTCCTTGTTCAGAACCCCCACATGCCCCCACATATACCCACCTTACTCCTGGGAGCTCTCCCAAGAAAACTGTTTAAGTCCCTCCTCCAGAGGAAGTTGTAATCTTGCCAGAGACAGGACAAACACACCCAAAACAATTAGAGAGGAATGCACAGCTGTGTCTGATTAAGTGCGAAATTGTAACTTGCAGACAATAAGAGCTCTGAGATCAGAAATGAGAACAATTAGCCAGGGTTGGGGAAGTCTGGGAGGCTTCCTGGAGAAGGTGGGGAAGGCACCCAGACTGTTCCCTCCGGAGCATGTTATGAGGAGAATGTTTGCAAATATGCCCATTCATTTGTGGCTTGTGATAAGGGTCTACAAAAAGTTTTCTGATCATAGATTTCTCTCTTGGCTCTCGGGCTTCCCAGCCTGTGATCCCTCCTGTAGCCCTGCCTCCTCTGGGTCATGCTCTTATGCTCCTCCCAGGTAGACTGGCTGTCTGGGCTGCACAATGAATCCTGTGTGCTTTGCTCTGGGCCTCTCGCGTTTGGGTTTCCCATATCACCCATTTTTGTGCTGAGGAAAGCGGCTGATCTTCAGCAAGTTTCCTGTACCCCCTCTGGTGCCAGCCCCCACCTGGTATTTTTGTCCAGCCAGACTGCAAGCTTTTGAGGGAGCAGACTATGACACCCCTCCTCCTCACCTTCAAGGTCTATGGTGCACCTCTCTGCACCTGGCCAGCCTGGGGCGCCTGTGTGCCCACAGAGCAAAGGCCCTGGGCTACACCCACCTCCTTTGTTCTTTATTGCCTCTGCCTCATTAGCCAGAAGCACCCACCAACCCGCCATTCTAGTAGAGGCACCAGGGAGCTGCCCCCATAGCAGCAGCATCTATAAGCCCAAAGCTGGCTTCTACCTCCTTGGGTCTGTTGGAATGAACTCCTGCAGCCCTTTAGGCATGTTTCACAATAAAGACCTCCTTTCTGGGTGGCAAGCCCCACCACCCAGTAGGTGCCCCAGCCCTTAGAGAAGGTCCCAGCATCCCTAGGGGCCAGGTACATATAAATAACAACAGCAGCACGAATCCCTTGTGTATACTATGAGCTTAGGTTGTTACAGGAGGACAGCAGTGTTTTCCTAGTCTGTTAATCAGTCCCAGGTGGGACTATGAAAACACTACCACCTCTGTCAATGGCTAAAATATTAATTATTGATCAGAAGTGTGGAAGCTTGGAACAGGAATTCTTAGAATTCTAATCCAATCCCCTAGAACTGGCAAATAAGGAAAAGAAAGGCCCAAAAATAGCTTTCTGGAAGCCAAATGCCTGACACCAAAGATAATATCTTGAATGTTGGATAATTAGGTCATAGGTTAAAACTCATCTGGCTCCATGAAGCCCCAGAATTCATCCTCAGCATCTCCACTTAGACTTGGGGACCAGGCATGGTGGTTCATGCCCGTAATCCTAGCTCTCTTGGAGGCCAAAGCAGATGGGTTGTATGAACTCACGAGTTAAAAACAAGCCTGAGCAAGACCCCATCTCTAAAAATCAGCCAGGCACTGTGGCAGGGGCCTGTAGTCCCAGCTACTGGGGAGGCTGAGGCAAGAGGATCATTTGAGCCTAAGAGTTTGAGGTTGCTGTGAGCTATGACACCATAGCACTCAACTGAGGGCAGCAAAGTGAGACTCTGTCTCAAAAAAATTAAGAAAATAAAAAAATTGTGTGGAGCAGACCCTTTGCTCCCAAAGTTACTATGACTTTGCAACAGCAGAAAAACAAAGTCTCATTATCAGATGCAGATACTAGAAACTAATGTCTTGATTCTCCAGGGACTCAATCCATATCTCACAGAATCCTGATTTGGAAGAACTCAAAATCCCCAGGTTAGTAAAATCCACCTTGTATATGACATTGTGGTGGTGCCTAAGGTCGGCAGTTTGAAGGGACTTGAACAGCTGTCTCTATTAGGATTATCATATTGTTTGGGAGAATGGAACTCTTATTAAGGAGAAATGCAAAATCATACTCTTAATTATCATCAAACTGAAAAATTGTATTCAAGAGGAGAGGCCCATAATTGCAGCATCAAGCATGAGACAGTGCCATTAATATGATTACCAGGGAATAAGCCTATTAGAGAAGTTAATGCCTTTTGGCTGCCATCATCCTTTGTAATGCTTCCCAGGGTATAGAAACTATCTCAGTTGTAAACACAACTGTTACAAAACAGTGATTTCCAAGGGACATAACAGATCTGCTGACCTTAACCAAAGGCCAAAGCTGCCTGGCTAAGGAGAAAGAACATTTCTGGAAAATGAAGACTGGTCTGTCTAGTCTAGTGGGCTCTTTTTGAGAAAGTAAGTATATTTGACTCCAAGTTCTATCAAGCTTTGCAGCAATCTAGTTGCAGATATAACTGCGAGGTCTAACCACCACCTGCAGATATGCACGCACCACCTCAGATGGACAAAGGTCTTGGCTGCTGTTGGTGAGAAATTGTGGTATGGAAACCTCTAAATCCAGGTTCAGTTCCCATTCTGGGAAGTATTTGCCTACAAATACTTGGTGCTTAATAAGTGTTTGCTTCCCTCCTTGACCTTTGCCACAGCACTAAATCCTCACCAAGATGAAGTACAGATGATGTCTTGGCATGGAAAGCTGGACATTCTCAACATTTGTTCTATGCCTCCCACAGGAAGAAGTACCATTCTATCATTTTGAAGGATTCTAACATTATCACCATCAGAATGTAGAACGGAAAAGGCTATCCCTAGGAGGAACAACTTACTTGGTCTTTAGAACCCAATAACTTAATGAAACTTAGTTGGCAAGTTTATCTCAAAGCAAAACCATCCCCAGGAGGGAAAGGGCCTCCCCCCCAAACCTGACAGTCAACAGTTGTGGAAATCAGAGAGCAACACACCCCATGAATAGTCTTAAAAGGGAAGCAGGATACATACAACAGCATTGATAGAATCTTAAAATAATATGTTGAGTGAAAGAAGTCATACAAAGAGTACTTATGAAATTCAGGAACGGGCAAAAACTAATGTGTGGTGGCAGAATTCAGAACACAAGTTGTCTCTGGGATAAAGAGAGCTTTTTTTTTTTTTCTTTTTTGAGACAGAGCCTCAAGCTGTTACACTGGGCAGAGTGCTTTGGCATTAGTGCTCACAGCAACCTCCAACTCCGGGGCTCAAGCAATTCTCCTGCCTCAGCCTCCAAAGTAGCTGGGACTACAGGTACCCGCCACAATGCCCAGCTATTTTTTTTGGTTGCAGCCATCATTGTTGTTTGGCAGGCCCAGGCTGGATTCGAACCCTCCAGCTCAGGTGTATGTGGCTGACGCCTTAGCTGCTTGAGCCACAGGTGTGGAGCCAGATAAAGAGAGCTTTAACTGTAAAGCAGCATGAGGGAATTTTCCAGGATAACAAAAGTGTTGATCTCTTTTTCTTTTGGAGACAGAGTCTCATTATGTCGCCCTTGGTAGAGTGCTGTGGCATCACAGCTCACAGCAAACTCAAAGTCTTGGGCTTAAGCAATTCTCTTGCCTCAGCCTCTCAAGTACCTGAGACTACAGGCACCCACCACAATGCCTGGATATTTTTTTGTTTTGTTTTGTTATTGTTGTAGCAGTTGTTGTTGTTGTTTAGCAGGCTCAAGCCAGGTTCAAACCCGCCAGCTTTGGTGTATGTGGCCGGCGCTGGAACAACTATGCTATGGGTGCCAAGCCAAAGTGTTGCTCTCTTGATTGGAATGGTGGTTACATGAGTGCATACCACTGTCATTATACTTCAGACTTGTGTAGGTTCTTTTTTTTCTGAAAAAAATAATCTTTGTATTAGTTAACTGCTTGTCATATGTACATTTTATTGTTTATAAATTATAGTTCTACTAAAAACAAAAAAAGAAACAGCAGTCTTTAGGCAGAGGAGAGTGTGAGCAAGAAAGGGGTTCCCCACCCATCAATCCCATTATCATGTTAGGCGTTTTCCCCAGTGCCAAACTTACAGTCGTGACCTTACATTTCAAAATACTTGTAATCTGAAAATAGAAAAGGATGCATTTTTCTAAAAATTAATATCCTAGTCTGGGCTAACTATTTAGGTTCAAGCCCTATTCCTCTACATTTTGAAAGCCTTTTTTTTTTTTTTTTTGGCCAGAGCTGGGTTTGAACCTACCACCTCTGGCATATGAAGCCAGCGCCCTACACCTTTGAGCTATAGATGCCACTCTACATTTTGAAAGCCTTTTCATCATCATTTCCTTCTTTCCCCATCTCAGGCCATCCAGGGAATATTTTTTCAGGGTGGGCATCCCTCCACCCTCAGTAGCACATGGGCATTATTGCATAGCATTGGCTCTGTACGTTTCATGCCCAGAATGTCACAGAAAAAAGAAGCAGAATTTCATTGCGCACCCAAACACGTGTTAATGACCATCAAAAAATCAGACAAAAAAAAGGAAATTTGGTTCACCAAGAAACTTTCAAGAAGAAAGAATCCTAATAATCAACTATACGTCAAAGCAAAGGGTGGGAAAACAGAATGGGCAGCTGAAACAAAACTTGCAAATTGTAGATGCAACTTCATCATTAAGTACTTGTGTGACAAATCCCTCTGCTGTCAAAGGGGATTTATTCCACACAACAAAATGATTTTAGATGGGATAGGTTCCAGCCCAACATGCTGTGGCTCTGCTTCAGTTTGAATTCTCTGCTATTCTCTTGGTACCTTCTTCTTCCCACGTACATCTATTCCTGTCTACAGCTATTTCAGGCATCTCATTCATCGAACATTCAACTTTCTTCCCTTGTCTCTTTTTGTGCCCCAGGAAAGCTTTCCTACAGTTTCCTACAGTTCACTTCTATAATGAAGAAGGTCTGGGCCCCCAAACACAGGGCTCCAGCAACCTGGATGAAGGGGGCATTGCAGGTAGGCTCTCCCAGCTCTCACGCAAAGGTTCACATGTAGGAAGTTTACTGGGGAGTAGCACATCAGCACCTGAGGGGAAGTAAGCAGGAAGGGACAAGAAAGACATTGAGTTGCAGTGCAGTCATGGGAAAGGCCCATTTTTCAGGGAGCTCTGGTGCTGGGATGGCTCAGAGTTGTTCCAAATTGAGATAAGAGTACTAGGACTTTTGAATCCTGTGTCAGCCAGCCATTAGATGTGGGCTGCCCTTGGTCAATGTGATCATAATCTTAGGCAAGGTGGCTCTCTCTCTATCAGAGGACAAGTGTCAGAGAGTTGGCAGCTGAGAGTTGCTGCCGTTGATCCTCCCAGTAGACGGGGAAATGAGTGGAGATCTGGGTGGTACGACATGTCATCCACTGCGAGGGAGATGGATATTGCATGGGGAGCCCCTCAGGTCTCTTAGACACCAACCTGGAGTCCCCATGCATGTCCAGAGAAAACATTGTATGACAGCTTTTACCAGGACCATTTCTGGAACCCAATTATCTTCTTACCTCCCCACTTCCTTAGGGAGAGGGAACAGGAGAGCCTCTAAGTGTCAGCTACTACCGGGGTCTTTTAAGAGTAGGACTTAAAAAATGGTTTTGTGGACTGGGTTTAGGTGGGACTCAAGCCCTCAGACTTAAGGGGCATAATGCAGACAAGAATGAAAATCCACAGGATTAGTCTTAAACAAGCTGGGAGCCTGCTAAGTCCTGGCATCTGCTGAACTTCCCAAATCACACACATTAAACTGTTCAGTTCCACATTTCCACAGTGTGCTTCATGCCAAGCTTCCTAAGGCAGGCTACACAATAGGAAAACTAAAATGAGCAGTTAGAGCAATTATGGATATGCAGGTCAAATAAATAAGCTTTTATCCAGGACTTAAGCAGATGTAGTCAACAAGGGTCTAATGCAAACCTGAGTTTTGGACAAAGAATTTACAAAACAAAAATGAGGGAAGGATTAAAGCAGATTGCATGAATTTTTTTCTGTCTGAAAATATGAAAATAACATTTATCCGGCCTCTCCATGCTGCCCTATCACTCCATGAATATTCGACTACCACCCCGTGAATATTCCCTAGCTCTATGACTAATCTGGCTGTAGGGGCCAACTCATAGGAAGTGTTATGCTAGGGTATGAAAATAGTTGCCGGAAAGGAGCAGGGGAAGTTACTTTGTTCATTGTTAATGTGTTTAGTTAAATACCAACAAATTAAAGCTATATACATAAGGGCTTGTGTATATATTCTGCAAGTGCAGAGATTATGTGTTACAGAAACCTCAAGCATTTCAGCTATGTGAATAGGTAGAATGAGGAGCTTGAATCTCATACTGCAGGTGTTACTAGCTGAGTGGGCAGGCAGCTGTGGTAGAACATTATTGTTGTAACAAGAAGAACTGTTTACAAGTTTCTCATCACTCCTCATCTCCTCATTCTAGCAGTAGAGACATCAAGTCTCCTTGGAAGGTACCACTGGAGGGTCCCTTTGGTTATATAGATGTAAGACCAGTGGATGTTCGTTATTTGGGGGAAAGGGAAGTGAAGAAATGTTTTGTTTTCTTTATTTTTTTCCCCTCTTTGTTCTGATGAAGGCCACCCCTCCTCAAACAGGCACACATAGTTCTAAAGTCCATAAAGCTCTGAAAACTCTGAAAGTTTTCTTTTTTTGAAAGGTGCCACTAAAACTAACTTGGCAGCAAAATCTGATAGATCTTAAGGGAGGATCGTTATAATTTTTATTTGTTACCTTTTCTTCTTTTTGTAGCAGAGTAGTGCTGTATTCCCTATAGTGACCTATCATAGCTCACTACAACCTCAAACTCCTAGGCGCAAGTGATCCTCCTCCCTCAGCCTCCTCAGTAGCTGGGACTGCAAGTGCATACAACCATGCCAGACTGATTTTTCTTTCTGTTTTTATTTCATTCATTTATTTATTTTTGAGACAGAGTCTCACTATGTTGACCTCAGTAGAGTGCTGTAGCATCACAGCTCACAGCAACCTCAAACTCCTGAGCTTAAGCGATTCTCTTGCCTCAGCCTCCCATGGGTTCAAACCCTCCAGCCTGGGTATATGTGGCCAGTGCCCTACCCACTATGGACACCACCTATCACATTTTATCTATCCCGTGTTTTGCTACAAATATGTCGATGTGTTTGGTTAATGATATGCAGTGCTCCTTCAGGCACATCTGTATGTCTGTAGTAAAACATGGAGATGTTTGATAGACTATGGTGCATGTACCCATTACTTCTCTAAAAATCTGATGGAAAGAGACGATCCCAGTTGAGGTTGGTGAACAGGAGGTTTAACTCTAGGGATCATGCTGAGGATGGAGCAGGCAGTGTGTGTGCCCACTTCTGGGCACAGTGAATGGCTGATGGGGAGTCACTTCACATCCAGCCACTCACATGTTGGAACAGCAGCAAAATCAGGAGCATAGACCATGTCCTTTGGTGCAGAAGCACTCATTACTCTGAAGTGTATATACCCAGATTGAACTGCTGGGTCACAAGGCATATGTACGTTTGGTTTTAGTAGTTACAGGCAAACAGGTTTCCAACATTGTACCAGTATATACCCCCATCAGTATAAAGATTCCAGTTGCTCCAAATCCTCACCAAACAGTTTTTGTTAAAAAATATTATCAGTTGTAGTAAACATGTAGTGGTACCTCACTGTGAGCCACTGATAACAGCCCACACCTTTTCATATGGAAGGTGGTAATTTAGATACTCCCTCTTGTGAAGTGCTGGTTCAAATCTTTTGTCCATTTAAAATTATGTTGTCTGTCTTTTTCTTATTTATTTATAGGTATTCGTTATAAATTCCGGATGAGTTCTTTTTTGACTATGTGTATAGTGAACATCTTGTCCAGATTTTCTTTTTAAATTAAAATCTCCTGTACTGACAAGAATATGCCCATTCTCCGATCACTCCATGGTAAAAGTGGAGCAAACAATTAGGTAAATGAGAAAATTTCCATTTAACAGGGAGGCAGTGAGCCTGAACTAATAAAATAGATTTTGGCACTTCCTCCCCTATAAATACATCATCATGTTCCATTGACAAGAACCCTAAGAGGCTGATTTTCATCTGTCCCACATAAACTCCTTTGAACTCTTAAAACTAAACTTGGCACTAGCTTAGTGCCTGCACCTAGGAAGTGAACTAGGAAGAAGCAAGTTTGGATCGGAAAACCAGTTAAATAGTACACAGAAAAGGTGATGGTTTGGACTAATGCAGGGGCAATGGTGATGGGGAGAAGCAGATATTTCGAGATAATATAAGGCAATTTGACTAGGACTAGGAACAGATTATGGGAGAGAGAAGGAGTCCTAGGTTGCTGGACTGAACAACTGGATAGCTAAGTGATTTGGGGAACTCTAAAGGGAGGGGGAAGAGCAGGGTGATGGGGAAAGTAATGAACTTGGTGGTGACTGTGGGGAATTTGAGGTACCTATGTGATGTCAAAGTGTAGATGTCTATGAGAGAATTGGATATACAGATCTGGAACCCAGAAGAGAGACCAATTTGTTAGTCCCTTTTCTGTTGCTCTAACAAAATACCTGAGACCGGGCAATTTATAAAGGAAAGAGGTTTATTTAGTTCATGATTATGGAGGCTGGGAGGTCCAAGATCAGGCTGCCCATCTTGTTAGCTTCTGGTGAGGACCTTGTGCCACATGGCAAAGAAGCAAAAGGGGAGGTGGGCGTGTGTAAAAAGAGCAAACACAAGAGGCAGGCTCGCTTTCTAATCACCTGCTCTCACGCTCCCAACAGCCTGCACTAATCTCTTCATGTGTGCCAAATGCCTCTTAAAGGTCGCACCCACATCTCCACACCATTACACTGGGGACCAAGCCTCAACCTGAGTATTGGTGGAGACAAAAAAATAGCAACCAGGAGCGAAGATAGATACAGATAGAGGCATATCTACATATATACATACCTACATGCATACTTGGGAGTTATCAGCATATATATGGTAAGTTAAGTCATAGAAAGGATTGAAATAGTCCAAGAAATGAAAAGAGAAACTGAGAGAAGAAAAGGGTCTAGATAGAGCCTCCAAGGATCAAATTTAGTGAATGGACCCCTGAGGAGAATCCAGCCAAAGGAAGCCAGAAAGAAGTGAGAGGAGGAGCAAAGCCAGACTGCGCTGACAGAGCAGCCAGGGAAGCACCAAGAGCAGCCAGGGAAGAGCTGGCTTTAGCTCAGCGCGGTGGTTGCCAGTGCTGGCTCTTGGAGGTCAGTGGCAGACCACAGGCAGCTAAGGGTCTCGCCTCCCAGAAGACTGAGGACAGTCTTAAACCTATTTTATGTTTTTAATAGCACTGAGCTGTGCTTTGTTCATCATGGGTGCCCAGTATGGACTTGTTCATTCATTGATTATGTCAATTAAAGCCACAGATCAGAGAGGCAAACCTGCTGGTGTGAGGCCTTGTTTGGGATAAAAGGCTGGGAAGAGAACAGGAAGAGCACAAAGAGCAGGAAGATGACTAAGAGGGGACAGAGTCCACTGGCTTGAACAAGCTGGAAACACTCCTTACCAAACGGAAGAGCAGCAGGGCTGCGTAACGAGAAACAGCGAAAACTGGAAGGTCTCAGAGGTGAAAAGAGGAAGAAGCATGGCAGGAAGGAAGCAGATTGACCAAATAAACATTTCATTCCCAAACTCTATAAACCAGGGCCATTTATAGCACCTTGGAGATAATCAAATCAATTGTATTATTTCACAAATGATAAACACTTGGAGAGGCTGGGGCACTTGAGTAAGGGAACAGCTGGTTACTGGCAGAGCTGGGACTCAAACTCACAGCTCAGCCCCCACTCTAGTGCTATTTCCATTGTAAACATAAAATCTCACTACTGAGCCCCTCTCCTCTTTTTCTCCCTATTTCCTTCACTTTACATAAATGAAGTTTTGTTGAAATGAACATCTGGGCATCTGTGACCATCAGTATGACATCACAGATGCTAGGATGGAAGCTCTCTCCACAGGCTCTAGATTCCTCCATGGAGTTGAGGGTCAGCAATAAGGGGCTCATTCATCTATCTCCTCCAGAAACCTCAAGCAGGAGGAGCTTGAGAATGGCTTCAGAAAGTCACTTTGGAAAATCATTTTTAAAATGTGGTGAAGGCCAGGCATGGTGACTCACGCCTGTAATTCTAGCATTCTGGGAGGCTGAGGCAGGAGGATCACTTGAACTGAGGAGTTTGAGACCAGCCTGAACAAAAGCAAGACCCCACCTCTACTAAAGATAGAAAAAAAATTAGCCAGGTGTTGTGATGGGCGCCTGTAGTTCCAGCTTCTCTGGAGGCTGAGGCAGGAAGATCACTTGAACCCAGGAGTTTGAAGTTGCAGTGAACTAGGCTGACTCCATTGGCACTCTAGCCAAAAAAATGTGGTGAGAGCGAGGACAATGTATTCTCTCTTCCAAGTGACATTATTTTTATAACCAAAAAATGTTCATTAATTCTTTTTAAATGAGAGAGTAGGCAGTCGGAGAGGAAGAATTAAGGAGAAACAGTGTTTTTCCAATGTGAGGAGCAACAGCTTAGGATCAAGATGTACCAGATGAAAACGAACAGGGCTTAGAGGGTGGCTGATTCTACCTCCCTCCCCCTCTTATTTCCTTTCAGTTTGATTTGTAGGTTGTGGTTTGGTTTAAAGATGAATTTCTGTGCAAGGCTGAAGACATTGCAAGTTCCTGAAGTTGGTGAGCTGGGAGACCAGTCAGAGGAGGCATTACATGGGATAAAGCCATGTGACTTTGAAGTATGGCCCAAGTACCTTAGAAGCAAGACAAAGAAGGATGGAACATGGTCCTTGCCCTGAAAACATGTGACTGAGCCACTGCTCTATCCTCTAACCCCAGTATGACACCCGGCAGACAGGGGGCTCAGTCAGCCTTCCTAAAGGGAAGAATGGGATGCTTATTCCTGAAAAGATGCAGCACATCCTTCAAGTTGAAAAAGTTCTCACACCCTTTTCTTTGACATTTTTAGATCGATCCATTAGATGAGTACTCTTTGTTCCAAGATGTCAGATCTCATGGTACTGGTATTCCACCTTGCACAGATGACCATACAGCCACTGGCTGTCTCTTAAATTCCCAAGCATTGGAAGAAGACCCAGACCCTAGCAGAGGCTCAACAGCCCAACAGGCTAGCTACTCCCAAAGTGCCAAGTCCTCATGTTTAAGGTCAAAAATGGCTTTCTGGCCATAAGGAGACTCCACAGATAGTCTCTCCTCTGTTTGCAAGACCCAGGCCTGCCTGATGTGTGTGGTATCAGAGACCAAAAGCTGTTCTTAGTTTGCTTCCCGGGGTCACTTTTGGGTTCCAGAAAGAGGAAGTCGTAACTTCTACAACCTGGAACACAACATTCTAAAACAGCTGAAAGGGCCTTGGAAACTTTTCAGATGAAGTTAATTAAATCCTTCCTCTCCCTTAAAGGTCAGTGCCTACTGTTCATGGAAAAACTTCAAGTTGGTCTCCAGTTTAGTCTACGGACTTAAAAATTTGTTTTGAAGAACTGTGCCACACAGAAAGTGCTGGCTGTCCCTACAAAGGAAACAGTTGTTTTCTGCCCTAGAGGTTCTAAGCCAGAAATATAGGGAAGTCCACAGGCCTTTCGAATAACAGCTTTTACATGGCTCATGGCTCTAATTTTCAGCCAAAGGAATTCTGTTCCCCAAATCCACCCAGGAAGAAGACATCTCTGTGGCACACTGCACTGAAGTATGGTGTTCACCATTAGAAAGGCCAAGTTGGCTCTGGGAAGAATTGATGACATCAGTCTCTCCATACAGTGTCAATAAGCTTGTGTCACTGAAATGGACTAAGAAGGTCACCATTGCACAAAGGCAGCACCTTTCTTTCTTTTTTTTTTTTTTTTTTTTTTGAGATGGATCCTCAAGCTATCCCCCTGGATAGAGTGCCATGGCATCACAGCTCATAGCAACCTCCAACTCCTGGGCTCAAGCGAGTCTCCTGCCTCTGTCTCCCAAGTAGCTGGGACCACAGGCACCCACCGCAACGCCCGGCCATTTTTTGGTTGCAGCCATCATTGTTGTTTGGCTGGCCCGGGCTAGGGATTCGAACCCGCCACCTTAGGTGTACATGGCTGGCGCCTTAGCCGATTGAGCCACAGGCGCCGAGCCGCAGCACCTTTCTTAGTGCAAGGGATTGAGCCTGCCCCTGGTTTGGCCACATGCACCTGGGAGGCATTTGGAAAAAGGGAGCCATTGTCCCCAACAGGATGCACACCTTGCCAGCCTGTCTCCCTGTCAGCCCAAACACAGGTTGGCTTCTCTGCCTATGTATCAACAATGTCCTTTTCAACAAATGTCAAATGTCTTCGTCCTTCAAAAGATCCCTATAAACAGACAAGCTTAGGTATGTAATTATAACTTTGAGGTGATTTTGCCCATTCTAATTCAATAAATATTGACTAAATTACTGACTTACATGAAAGGATGTCATGCACTACTGGTAAACCACCATATGACCCAGGTCTCAGGGAGCTTTATCTTCTAGTAATAGGGGGGCCTAGGCATGTCAGATTTGGGCTCTGCCACATCCAATATCTTCTGTGAGAGGAGAGGAAACAGCTCTCCCTTCTGCTCAGAGGTAGCACCAGGAGTGACTACTGGTTGGGTCAGGACCAAAAGACTAACCCAATGGCCACCCTGCATAATTAGGCAATGACCTTGAGTAAGGCTAGCATGGACAGATTAATAGGGCCAAACCTACCAGAATGAGAGCCGGAGCTGGTCATACACAGAAGAGGCAGAATGCATGTGAAGGGGCTGAGTCACACTGAAGGCTGAGGCAGCTTGAGCAATATAGTGAAACTCCATTTCTAAAAATATAAAAGATTAGCCAGCCATGGTGATGTGCACCTGTAATCTCAACTACTCAGAAAAAGGCTGAAGCAGGAAGATGGACTAAGCTCAAGAGTTCCCAGTTTGCAGTGAGCTATGATCACACCATTGCCCTCTAGCATGGGTGGCAGAGCAAGGCTATATCTCTCCCCCCAAAAGAGGCCAAGTGCTAAAGAAGAGCTCCTGTGACCTGGCTTTCCCACCAGTCCTGCCTTTCCTGGGGCTCCGTGTTTTCCTTTTTTCTGGGCTCTTCTGTATATACATCCTTTCAGTATCTACACCTTTACACACACCAACATGGACATGACCTCATTACTGGCACTGCTTACAGTAACTAGAGAACCTCCAGTCCTAGCAAGAGAGAAGATGATAAGGGAAGGCAGCACAATGACCATGGGGCAGGATGGAGGACTATGATCTTACACCAGGGCTCCTCAAACTTTTTATATAGAGGGCCAGTTCACTGTCCCTCAGACCGTTGGAGGGCTGGACTGCAGGCCTTCAGTGGCGGCAAAAACACCCAGCAGGCCAGATAAATGTCCTAGGGAGGCTGCATGTGGCCCGTAGGCTAAGGTGACCAGATTTTAACATTGGTAAAGCAGGACACCATTGACGCAGGGTGGGGGTGGTGGGGATGGTGGTGGGGGGGTGGGGGATGGGGTGGTGGTGGTGTCTTAATTAAAAATTTGGTCTATATGGAGCAACAAAAATTTTCATAGAATGTAAAAAATAGTATTGTAATATATATTTTTTTAATTTCAACATAAGTACAATTTACAAATATAATACATTAAAAAAAATTATGTATAGGGCAGCACCTGTGGCTCAAAGGTGTAGGGCACCGGTCCACCTGGGAGACCTTGCCCAAGAGGGGAGTGGGGAGTTTACATTAGCCTTTTCATTTCCAAATGAAGTTACATTAACCTCTTCATTCCCAAATGGAGTTACATTAACCTTTTCAGCAGCCAAAAACTGTATATTCCCTTCCCATCATCCCACTGTTCCCTAGCTTGTGCATTCTTTCCAAAAATCAGGACTTTTTTAAAACGCCGTGGCACGCAGGACAAATTGTTAAAAATCGGGACTGTCCCGCCAAAAGTGGGATGTCTGGTCACCTTACCCTAGGCCGTAGTTTGGGGACGCCTGTCTTACACCTTCAGCCTATTTGAAGCTTGCCTGGGCCTGATGCAGCAGTGGGATTGTGGCCCCACAGCACTGCCCTGTTTACTGTGTATCTCCTGTGCCTGCCTGGTGAGCAGTTAGTGCTGGCTAATCGATAAGTTGGCAATCAATGAGTGCTGGCTGAATGATTGAATGGACTGGGAACCAGAAAGATTAATTAAAATTTCCCTTTGGCCATCTTCTGTGTGTCACGATCTCCCTGCTGCTCCATGCCCTGGGAGGCTGCCCTGTGGGAACCTACCTTAAAGGGCTTCCTGGTTGTCAGACAGCAGAGGTTCAGCCAAACCAGGAACTCCAGCCAGAGATCAGAGGGAAGGAGGCAAGGGACTCTGGGTTATGTATACCCCACCCAATGGTACTTTTTTTTTTTTTTTTGAGACAGAGTCTCACTCTGTTACCCTGGCTAGAGTGTTATGGGGTCAACCTAACTCACAGCAACCTCAAATTGGGCTCAAGTGATCCTGCCTCAGCCTTCCAAGTAGCTGGAACTACAGGTGCCAGCCACAACGACTGGCTAATTTTTATGAGGCTGCCTCCCTACACAGCCCCTAGGCCTCCTAGTTCTCTCCTGTCTTCAGGCCTAAACGCAGTAACCACTCCCAAACCAATGTCACCAGCCCAAGGTAACACCAGTCCTTTGCAGTTTTCCCACCAACCCTTTTAAATAATCCCTTTATTATTTGAAGAGTGTTTGTTCTTCAAATCACCCAATTTGAGTGTCCGTCTGTTTGCTGCTGAGACCCCGACTGATAGAGGTTCCAAAGATTGAGTACACAATCTTTGCTATCTGGTTTTCTCTGTATACTGGTACATTCTGCTCAACTCTTAACAGCAAGTGCTCATTCCTTCACAGAGGCAAGTTGGCTGGGAGGACATTTGTTCAAGCTGACCCAGTATGAGGTGGTGGGTAGCAGGAGGGATAGAGGGAATCGCCCCTCAATGCCAATGATTATATGAATGTTATAAGAAACTCATTTTCCCCTGAATGATGTTTGTTCCAAACTCCCATTATAATGGCAACAAAGTTTTCCATCTCAGATAAAATTAGTTTCTTTGGGTGATGCCTGTGGCTCAAAGGAGTAGGGCTCCGGCCCCATATGCTAGAGGTGATGGGTTCAAACCCAGCCCCAGCCAAAAACTGCAAAAAAAAAAAAAAAGTAGTTTCTTTGGCTAAAAATACTTTGTTTTGGCTGTGCATAGTGGTTGATACCTGAAATCCCAGCACTTTTGGAAGGCCAAGGAGGAAGGGTGGCTTGAGGTCAGGAGTTTGAGAGTCACCTGGGCAACAGAGTGAGACCTCCATCTCTACAAAAACATTAAAAAATTAGCCAGGTGTGGTGGTGTGTCTGTAGTCCTAACTCCTTGGGAGACTGGGATGAGAGGATTGCTTCAGCCCAGGAGTTTGAGATTATAGCAGTGAGCTTTGATTTTGCCACTGCACACTCCATAGCCTGGGCAATGGAGCAGGACCCTGTCTCAAAAAGTAAAAAAGCTTTGTTTTGAATCATGTTTTATTGCACAAGCACAAAATAAAAAATCAGAAAATTTCTATTGGTGAGAAAGGCCATTGTTCAGCTCTAACCATGAAGTTAATTTACCCAAATTAATGTAAAAGAAGCAGTTGGGAGAGTTGAATCTTCTATCCCCTCCCCACCTTTTAAAAAAATATTAATAAGCTCTTAGGTTACTGGGCACCTCAAGCTGTGCTCTTTTCAGCCTTTGGTATGACATTAGGAAGAGTGCATAGAAGCAGTAGGGTTATTTTGTTTTTATAACAGTTTACCCTCTCTGAATGTATTAATGGGGAAAGGCACATTTTAGATCTTCTAAATAGGATGCTAAAAGGGTCTCAAAATGATCCTAAGCTTTCTCTTGCCCCTAAAAAAATATCTTTCTCAGCTCTTGAGTGCATTTATTTTCTGCTTGAGAGCTGCTTTTAAAGCACATTTCCCACAGGCAGATTGAACAGCGGCCTAAGACAGAAATGTCTGATTTCCTACCTAAGATGCAAATGGAAAAACACAGGATCTGAATTTACTTGTTCTCTCCCCCCTATTAAATAAAGGATATGCTGATTTCTTTAGTCCTCAGTCTTCTGGCAACTGCCATTTAAAAGAAAGAATCATATGGTAATTATTAATTTTGCATGGGATCAACTCTGGCCTCAGCTTTCATTTGAGATGCAGTTACATGAAAAACAGACTGCGTTAATTTCATCCCCTCTGGGGTTGCTTGGCAACAAGGCCTTGTTCCAGACCATCTCTTCTCCTTGGCCCAGAGTGATCTCTTTGGAGCATTGCTCATGCTAAAGCAATCATCACCCTGTTGCTGTCACTTCTGAATGTGTCCCTGTGATCTTGATGGCACAAGGGGTTGGTAGCTTTGCTCCAGTCTTACTGGCTGGGGTCTGTATCACACCTAGGTTTGTCAGCACAGAGAATGACTTATGCTTGGAGGATTTGGGATTTGAATAATCTAGATTAGACAGGAAAGAGGGAGCATAACAATGTCTCAGGTGATACTGGAGGGGAGGGGAGTTGAGTTGGGGTAAATACTAAAGTCCTTTAAAAAACAAAAGCATGACTACCTTCTGAGTTGGAAGTATTTCCAAGCTATTTTGTTAAATAACAAATGCCAGGTCCATCCAGAACAGTATGCATAGAATGCTGGCTTTTGTATGTGTGCAGAGGTGGGGGGAAGTTAAGAAAAAATTATGTTTATGTTTGCATAAAGAAAAACACAAGGCCAGGTGTGGTGGCTCATGCCTGTAATCCTAGCCCTTTGGGAGGCTGAGGCAGATGAGACCAGAAGTTTGAGACCAGCCTGAGCAGGAGCAAGACCCTGTCTCTATAAAAAATAGAAAAATTAGCTGGGTATGGTGGCTCAGGCCTGTAGTCCTAGCTACTCAGGAGACTTAGGGCAAGGTGATTTCTTGAGCCCAGGATTTTGAGGTTGCAGTGAGCTATGATGATGCTATTGCCTTCCAGCCTGGGTGACAGGGCAAGAGAGACCCTGTCTCAGAAAAAAAAGAAAAGTACAGATGGTCAGTTGTATGTACGATGAATGATAGTCAGGGGTGTAAAGGGTAAAGGTAAGAATGAGATTTTTCTTTTTTTTTGAGACGGAGCCTCAAGCTATCCCCCTGGGTAGAGTGCCATGGCATCACAGCTCATAGCAACCTCCAACTCCTGGGCTCAAGTGAGTCTCCTGCCTCCGCCTCCCAAGTAGCTGGGACCACAGGTGCCCGCCATAACGCCCGGCCATTCCTTGGTTGCAGCCATCATTGTTGTTTTGGCGGGCCCAGGCTGGGGATTCGAACCTGCCACCTTAGATGTACGTGGCTGGCGCCTTAGCCGATTGAGCCACAGGCGCCGAGCCATGAGTAATGGATTCTTTAGCTGTAAAATGAGAGCGATTGCATCTATCTCATAGACGTATGTAAAGTGCTAGCACAGCCAGACGTACAGTAGGCACTCAAGGAATATTGGTTTCTACACTTCTTACTTGTGGTTGCAGTTGCTCAGGGACCAGGTGGGAGTTTCAACTGTTATTGCCAAGGCAGGGAATGCTATTTTCCAGGTATCCCAAGATGGAGCTCAGAATGTGATTCTCCCACACACGAAAATTAGTTTGCTTATTATTGATTGGATAGATTTGTTAAGGGTTGATCTGAGAGTGTAACCACTGTATCTGTTTTTCAATATTTCAGTATCTCCAGTTCTTGGTACAGTAAACACTCAATAAACATTTGTTGAGTGTTATGTATATGAGAAAAAGCACTTTAAATTATAGTTGATCAATTTACAAAAGAACATTTGAGGCTGGGTGTGCTGGCTCATGCCTGTAACCCTAGCACTCTGAGAGGCTGAGGCGGGTAGATTGCTTAAGCTCAGGAGTTTGAGACTGGCTTGAGCAAGAGTGACATCTTGTCTCTACTAAAAATAGAAAAACTGAGGCCAGGCTCGGAGCTCACACCTGTAATTCCAGCACTCTGGGGGGCCAAGGTGGGTTGATCACCTGAGCTAGAGGAAGACCCTGTCTCTAAAACTAGCTGGGCATTGTGGTGGGTACCAGTAGTTCCAGCTACTCAGGAGGCTAAGGCAAGAGGATTGCTTGAGCCCAGGAGTTTGAGGTTGCTGTGAGCTATGACGTTATGGCACTGAGTGGGAGACCATCTAAAAAAAAAAAGAAGAAGAAAGAATATTGGAAACAATTAATTCATAACTTTGGTCTGCTTTTGGAACCTCTTTGAGGACAGGCCTAGGAAGACAGAAGCTACCTGCTATGCTAGTGAGTCTCCCACACCATGGCTTACTATAGTCTAGCTGCTGAGCAGCAACCTGGCTTAGACAAGACAACAGGCTGAAGGAATTCCTACAAATGGGTTTTGTGGAGAGGGAGTCTTCTTAGAAAATGTCTGGGGGCTGCTGGGGCCAGTGAAGTAGACAGTCCTGGCCTTGGCAACTCTATCCTCTGTTCCACTCTTCCTGCAGCAGGGAGGAGGGGCATATTCAACTGAAGTCTCCTCCAAGGAGTGGGTTTTTTTTTCCCCCTTCTTAGTTGTAAACATCCCCTCTCCGTCCTGCCACTCTTTCTCTCTTTTTCTCTCTCTCTCTCACCACCCCCCCACAGCTATGAGTTTGAATATTGATTCTGCCATTTTAACTGCAAATTCTGTTTCTCGGATGTGGGTAGTGCTGGCTTACTCACTATGCACTTGCTGCTGGAGTTGTAAAAATCAGTGTCCCATTGCTGAGACAGAAGTTTCCTGTGTCTCTGGGTGGCTCAGCAGAGACAATGACCTCTACAGTGGACCGCTGGGAAATCACAGAGGTGTCCTAACTGTGGGGGAAGCATACCAGTTCCCTGGGGGCTTAAAGTCCACTGCTCCTGGGAACAGTCACTCTGCAGGGCTTATTTGCAACCTCCCAGAGCCCTAGACTCACCAAAGGGTTCAGATCTTTTCCTTTTTGCTTTCTCCACTGAATGCATTAGAGACCTGCGACAGGAATCAGAATTCCAGACGCCCTCAGCCAGAGACAAATTGCTTGGCCTTAGGTTTTTTTCCTTTCTAAAATAAGGATCCTCCCTGGAATCAGGCTGCCTGATATCATTACCTGTGAAACCGGTGGAGAGCAAGAAAATCGTGTTTCTCTTCATGGGTGGGAAATCAGGTCATCATTTGCAAAGGTGTAGAAAACTCCCCCAGGCTATGGAGAGCAAGTTCTGGTTTCTACCAGAGGAAAACTGTGGCTGCCTACTACTGAGTATCAGGGGGAAAAGCAGAGATATTTTTAACATACGGAATATCAGTGAACAGAATGCTAAGGAACTAGAAAACTTATTCCAATAAATATGAAGCATATGCTCTGCCTAAAGCTAACTCAGCTTTTGCTATATACAAATTTCATGAAGGAAAAAAAATGTAGGAAATTGTGGAAGTATCTGACCATAAGTGGCTACTATCACTTGCTGCAGGAGACCTGGGAGGCTGTACAGACGGAGTTGAGAAAGTGTAACTGGTGGGCCCTGTGCGTGGGGTCCTTGGACATGTTGTCCTGGGTGTCCAGGATCATCTAATACTCTCTGGAGTCAAGGGGCGTGGGGGGCGTGGGGGGCGGGGAGGGCACAGGCTCCCGATGGACAGTTCCACACAAACAACCCCACTTTATAACTCAGGGTGCACAGCTACCAACAGGGGAGCATCGCCCTTCTCTTCACCACCCTGAATCCTCAGACATGAAGGACGCCAGTCTCCGTGACACTGATTCCTGGGCTCAGCCAAAAATGGCACTTTGGGTTTAATGCGACAGGTTCTTCCTCGTAAGGAGGAAAGGCAATTTGTATTTCGCTCATTAGCAAGACTCTAGTAATTGCGGATATTAATTTTATTGCTAAAGGCGACAAATATTTTACTCTCTCCTGTAGTGGGTAATTGCATCTCCAACAGCCTCGCCTTTTGTGCCGCCAGATGGAAAGGATGTGTGTTTGCCATTTTCATTAATACAATTAGTACCTTAGCATCTCGCCTGCCCCCTCCCTGGCTGCACACTCCCCGGGACCGGGAGGAGGGAGGGCAGACGGAGCAGGAGGCCTGAGGGATCTCGGTGCTGGGGGGGCCGCGGGAGGGCCGGCAGGAGAGCTGCGGGGAACCGGGGACTTCGCCGGGGAGCCAGACGCAAGGGGAGGCGCGGCGCTGCCAAGCGCTAAGCCATAACAATAACACCGCGCTGGCAACTGTGTGGTTGGGGAGCAGCAAACCATCAAGCCGCCTAAAGCTCCCGCAGCGACATCTCGGTCCCGGAACAGCTCCCCGCACAAAGGGCGCGGCGCACGTGTGGGCGCGGCTGCCACCCTTCCTCCCGCGCAGCCCGACTGGTGACACGCGGCCGCAGCCGCTCACGCCCCCGGCTGTCCCCACCCTTCTCTTCACCAGCGCCGTGGCTCTTCTGGGAAGGGCTGGAAGCCCCCACAGGCAAGGGGAATAGCTGCCTTCCCTTCCGCCAGGGGACGGGGAGCAAAAATCCTGCCCAGGCTGCCCGGGCCTCCATGTTGCTCTCGAGTCGCTCCTGCTCCACTCCGCTTCCGAAGGCTGGTAACTTTGCCAAATGTTTACTATCCTCTTCGCCCAGGCTCCCAGTCATCTCAGGGCTGTGACTGGCAGACGCTCACTTCTGTTACAATTTCTGTCTTGGAGAGACGGAGGCAAAGGCTGAAGTGGTGCGGTGGACCAGTCCGTCCCGTCGATCCGGAACAACCCGTGTCTCAAGGTTCCTTTCTGCCGGTCTGACCAGGAGATGCCCACGGTTTCCTGGTCAGTTTCTGGGACTCCTTGGCTCCTGTCTTGGCCAGCTTGGGCTGCTGTGACAAGTAGACCACAGATTGATGGCTTAAAACCAACATTTATTTCTCACGAGTTTGGAGGATGGGAGGTCCCAGGGAAAGGTGCTGTCAGATCTAGAGTCTAGTTGCAGAGAGCAAGCTTCTCACTCTATCCTAGCACGGCAAGGGGGAGAGAGAGAAAAGAAGAGCGTACACACGAGTGCTCTCTCCTTCTAATCTCATCACGCGCCTGCCATGCTCATGACCTAACTCCTGCCCAAAGGCCTCATCTCCTAATACCATGTCATTCAGGATTAAGGTTTCAATGTGAATAGGGGGGTGGGAGGGGCACAGATTTATATTCCATAGCAGCTCCCATCTTTTCACAGCTGTCAGGGAGGTAGATCAACGGGGCTTCTTATTCCCAACCTTGCCAAAGCCAGCAGTAGGGCAAAACCAGACAGGGCACGCTTTCCTGCTCTTTCTCTCCCTCTGGCTGATTTGGGGACTGCTAGGGAAGAGTCCCAGGGAGAAATCACCTCTAGGACAGCCACAGCCAGCTCCTGGGAAGTACTCTGCCCTTGAAGGGACTGTGGTTGTTATAGAATGAAAAACAGTATGTAAAATCATCCCTGGATATATCAAGTAAGAGTGCTCATTGCCACCACACAGTGTAGACACTTAGGGACATCACATTCTTTCTCCATTGAGTGTCCCCTCTTGATATCATGGCAGCCACTGATGGCCTTGCTGGCAAAGACTTGCTTTAAAATACTCAGCCTGTTACATTGGAGTTAGGAAGAACTTGAGCGGAAGCAAAGCCATGGATCCTAATCCTGGTTATTCCACTAGAAGATAGGAAACTCTGAACTTAATATGCACTCTTTAATTTAGGAATAATACTTCTTCCTGAGACTGGAGTTTTTGCAACCAAGATATATGAAAACGTGAAATTTTTAGCTGTTTTCCCTGATTGGAATGGATTCACCTTTCTTTTCCAGCATATAATCCAACACCTCTTCTTCCCCTGAGAAGTTTTCCTTGAACATAGCTGTGGAAAATAATCCCTGTGGAGAATGTACTTCCTTCCCTATTCACTTACCACCTGGTCAGTGTTATCCTGTGCAATTGAAAGCTCAACCAGGTGTTCTGCTATCATTTTTTGTTCTAGACCCCACTCAAAACAGACAGCCTTATTATGAGTTTTCTGATAAATGAGTAGGAGCAACACATTCTTAGGTGGTGTATGTTGCTTCTAAAATCCAAAGAGTCTTACCAAGTAGTATGCCTTTTTTTTTTTTTTTTAACTTTAGAAGGTATATCTTGGTTCGGCATCTGTAGCTCAGGGGCTAGGGTGCTGGCCAGATACACTGAGGCTGGCAGGTCTGAACCCAGCTTAGGCCTGCCAAACAACAAAAAAATAGCTGGGCATTGTGGTAGTGCCTGTAGTCCCAGCTACTTGGGAGACTGAGGCAGGAGAATCGCTTAAGTGTAAGAGTTTGAGGTTGCTGTGAGCTGTGATGCCACAGCACCCTACTGAAGGCAACATAGTGAGACTCTATCTCAAGAAAAAAAGAAAGAAAGGAAGGAAGGAAGGAAGAAAAAAGAAAGAATATCTTGACATGAATTAGAACACTCTTAAACCCTCAAGAACTTCACTCATGTGGCAAGTGTTAGATGGATTAATGTGCGTTCTCTAGGATATCGAAAACAATCAAGGTCTCTCCAGCTCCTATGATGACAGAGAGCAGGAGCATAGAGGCAGCATGAAGTAAGAGATTGAAAATACACTGTAGTCCCTGCTGTATGAAGTCAGTTGCTTCTGATTCTCTTTGGCGATTGGATTTGGGGGGTGGGGATTTGTTAGGCTACTATCTGCATATCAGTGTCCAAGGGCTGCACTGTTTTGTTCTACAAAGTTACTACATCTAGAATGTGCTGTGAATGGCACCTCTGATTAAGTGTGTGATAATCTATAGTCATTCTCCAAGACCATCTGGCTTTTGCAAGAGCCAGGAAGGAAGCTAAATGGGGATGCAGTTAGAATCCCACTTCTGCCTCCATTGAGTTTTTTTTTTTTTTTTTTTTTTGAGGCAGAGCCTCAAGCTATCCCCCTGGGGTAGAGTGCTATGGCATCACAGCTCATAGCAACCTCCAACTCCTGGGCTCAAGCAAGTCTCCTGCCTCTGCCTCCCAAGTAGCTGGGACCACAGGCGCCCGCCACAACGCCCGGCCATTTTTTGGTTGCAGCCATCATTG
>CAUYQV010079973.1:0-20055 GCA_963574575.1 Galagoides demidoff
TTTTTTTTTTTTTTTGAGACGGAGCCTCAAGCTATCCCCCTGGGTAGAGTGCCATGGCATCACAGCTCATAGCAACCTCCAACTCCTGGGCTCAAGCGAGTCTCCTGCCTCTACCTCCCAAGTAGCTGGGACCACAGGCACCCGCCACAATGCCCAGCCATTTTTTTTTTTTTGGTTGCAGCCGTCATTGTTGTTTGGCGGGCCCAGGCTGGGGATTCGAACCCACTACCTTAGGTATACATGGCTGGCACCTTAGCTGATTGAGCCACAGGTGCCAAGCCTATCCCAAATATTTCAATAACACTTATAACTCAACAATAAAAGGACAATCAACCGAATTTATAAATGGAAAAAGGACTTGAATAAATATTTTCCCAAAGAAGATATACACATGGACAGCAAGCATACAAAAAGATGCTCAACATCTTTAGTCTTTAGGGAAACTCAAATGAAAACCAAAATGAGATACTACTTCACATCTATTAGGATGGCTATGAGCAAAAAAATACAAGTGTTGACGCAGCTGTGGATAATTGGAAGTTTTGTACATTGCTTATATGAATGTAAAATGATGAAAGACAGGTACTTTAATGACAGCTTGTAGACAGACATTCACAGGAACATTATTCGTAATAGCCAAAATGTGAAAATAACCCACATATCTACCAACTGATGAATAAACATGACATATCCCCAAAATAAAATGTTATTCAGCCATAAAAAGTAATGAGATACAAATACATGCTGCAACATGAATGAATCTTAAAAACATGATGCTGAGGGCAGCACCTGTGGCTCAAAGGAGTAGGGCACTGGTCCATATACCAGAGGTAGCGTGCTCAAACCCAGCCCTGGCCAAAAATTGCAAAAAAAAAAAAAAAAAAAAACCCATGATGCTGAGTGAAAGTAGCCAGACAAAAAAGGTCACATACTGTATGATTTCATTTATAAGCAATAGCCACAACAGGCAAATCCACAGAAACCTAAAGCAAATTAGTGATTTCCAGGGCTGAAGGGAGGGAGGAATGGGAAGTAACTATTTAATAGGTATGGGATTTCATTTTGGGGTGATGAAAATATTCTGGAGCTAGATAATCATGATGGTTGTACAATACCATGAATGTACTAAGTACCACTGAATTGTACCCCTTAAAATGATAAAAATGTGTATTTTCCAAAAACAAGAATAAATCAATTCTAGACGTATATTTGAAATTAATAAGACATCTTGACCAAGTAAGATTTATCCAAGGACCGCACAGTTGGTTCCAACTATTTTTTTTAATTTCAGATTAATACAAGGATATATACAATTAGGTTACATTGTTCGTACTTGTTAGGTAAAGTCCAAGTTATGTTTGAGCCCTTCACCCAGGAGGTGTGCTGTATACCCCTACATTGCACCTATTGGTGGGAGCTTACTGAGCCCCTTCCCTTCTTCCTGAACTTCATTGTGATTTTTCCTCTTGTGTGACCCTGTAGTTGTTCATCTAATAGTTTTGAATTAGTACTGAAGACAAGGGATGCTTATTTTTCCATCCTTGAGATACTTACTAAGAAGAATGTGCTTCAAATACATCCAGGTAAATACAAAAGATGTAAAGTCTCCATCTTTTTTATGGCTAAACAATATTCCATGGTATGCATATATCAAAGTTTATTAATCCATTCATGGGTTGATGGGCACTTAGGTTGTTTCCATATCTTTGCAATTGTGAAGTGAACTGATATAAACACTCAAATGCAAATGTCCTAGTAAAATGATTGTTCTTTTTTCTGAGTAGATACCTAATAATGGGATTGCAGGATCAAATGAAAGGTCTACTTTAGCTGTTTGAGGATTTTTTAAAAGAACAACATAATTCACCAATATGACTATTTCAAAAGATGCAGAAAAATACTTGACAAAATTCAACATCCATTTATGATAAATAAAATCCTCAGCAAATTAGAAATAGGAGAAAATCACAACTTGATAAAAGGCACATACAGAAAACTAATAGCAAACCTACACAAATGGGGAAAATCAAATGTATTGCCCCTAAGAGTGGGGAAAAAGCAAGAACATTTGCTCTCACAGCTTCTATTCAACATTGTACTAGAGGTCCTAGCCAATGAAATTAGTCAAGAAAAATGAAAATAAAACAAATAAGCAATCTCTCTTTGCAGATGACATGGCCATTTGTATAGAATATCTAAAACAAAAGCAGATAGTCTCAAAACTAAATACACTAGCATAGACAAAGGAGCTTTGGCCACACTAAGAGCCTCGGCATCCATGCCAAAGACCAAACAGAGAATGGGGAGAGGCCTCTGCTGGGAGAATGGGGACCAAAGACCCCATTCTTGGCAAAGGAAAGCACCCCCAGAAAAAGAGGAAAGTTAAAAGTAAGCTGAGTGAGTCAGAACAAAGAAAAGTCAGCTAGTTTACATTTAAGCTAGCCATTGCTAACAAGCTTCTTGCCTTTTCTGAAGTTCTAGCCTGTTGGGGCTACAGCAAACACCCTGCTGGGTCTGTGAATACTCTGAGGAGAATAATGGCCATAAGAAGACACTGTGGTAAGTCTTAGCAAAGGATACATCTTCTAGGGCTTTTCCTGTCCATTAAGCAGGTAAAGCAGATACCCATTGTGGAGACTAGCATTTGCCTGGGGCAGAGATCAAGGGAGTAGCTCGAGCCCTGAGATATGGGCAAAAGAGCTTATACCCCTTATCACAGAGGAAGATCCTCTGTGGTGGTGATGGAATAAGATGCCTCCCTCCCACCAATTCCTCAGAGGAGATTAACAACAGTGGTGGTTTACTCCACAGAGAACTAGGGGAGTTTAACACCTTCCTAGAAATCTGTAAGTGTGATCTCAAGCAGGAGGCTTGAGAGGCTCAGATTTCAGATTTCTGAAGGCTACCCTTAAGGTTAATAATAATAACAATAGAAGCTGATGTGTTCACTCAGAAACTGCTAATATCTTTATTCCCTCCCTCATCTTACCTTCTGGGCAAATAGACTTCAACAAAATTGGTGTGGAGCAAACACTCTGGGCCACTGCCAGAAGCCCACAAATGGGTGATGGACTCCTGAGCTCCCACTTTTAATTCTATTCTGTCTCATGTCTCCTTCTTTACAGTTGTTTCTAACTATATTTCTTCAGTTGGTCACCACCAGTTTCCACAGGTCTTAGCAGACCCTGCTTATGGGTTGGGACCCTGACAGCTTCCCAAGAATAAACTCAGAATAACAAGAAAAAGATACTGGAAAACACTGAGGAGTTTTCTTCTCAAAGAAGGAACAGAGGTAGTGATCAAAATATGAGTGGTTCTGAGACAGGATACCTCAGAAGATTGAGGTCTAGGAGAACAGGTCTCCTCAAGGAGACCACAAGGATATACCTACAGAGTCCTCTCCATGGTGATTCAGCTTTTGGGAATTTGTAAACTTAACTTCCTTGGAAATTTTCAAGTTCTGTAGGGGCTAGAATAGCATCTCCCACTTGATTCAAACTGGCCAGTGAGAAGGGTAACTGTCAGATGGAATTTTTTGATTGTTGATAAAAAGGGAAAGACCAAGCCAATCAGGGAGCATGGCCATTTGGAATTCTTCTATGCCATAAGCTCCCATCTGGTGAATAAAGCCCTTCCTCTTATAAATGTGGTGTTTGGATGCTCCTTCTCTCCACTGGGCCTCATCTTCCTGCAACATTTTTGGTTCCCTGACTGAGAAGTGAGATCACCCTTGGAGAGAACATGCACCTGGTAGTGGCTGCCAATCCTCTGGACACCCATGTGGAAGCCCCTGCTCAGCCTGGGCGATGTGAATCACTGGCAGTTTGGCCTCCCTGTGTGGATGCCTCAACCGGACTGAGAAAGGAACCCATTGGTGAGACTTCAAGGAGTCAAACACTGGGAGGAACTGTCATGCAGTTCCTACATGTACAGGTACCTACACAGGGAGACATCTAAGGCAAGGTATGATCAATCTGGGAATCCCAGTACAGTTTTAGTGGAAGAAGGAGCCTGATCAACTCCTTGGGCATTAGATCACCAGCAGGTCTGTTGAGAGGTGTGTGAGAGTATGTGGATGTGGTGTAACTGAGAGAACTCCAAAGGTGGAGTTGGACCTCCCTTTACAGGGCCTAGGGGAGTGTTGATTTGCCTCCTATGGTTAAGTGGCAGCTCAAATGGGAAATCAAGACTGCATAGGTTAAGAAATGGGTTGGAATTGTGTACATGTAAGTGCTTGGAGAATGACCGAGATGTGTAACAATAGGTGGGGTTTCATCCCCATCCCCCTCCCCCTCCTCCTCCCCCTCCCCTGCCCCCAATTCACAGGGTGAAACGAATGTGTGAGTGTAACTTTCCTCCCCCAGGCTATTCTGAGAGAAACTGGAAATTCCAGGTTTTTCACTTTCTTTTTCTGGCAGTGGCCACATTGCCATGTGGGACTTAGGAGAAAATGAAAACAAATTTAAAAGGATGTTGTTGTAGTTTTCTTACTGGGATTTCTTCAGTGAGTCTTTGGTCTCAGGAATTTGAGAATCGAGCCTAGGGACCACAGATCAGTGATAAAATGGGATTTTGTTAAGATTGAGGGGCATGCAGAGGGAGTGGAGAATGACAGAGCTATTGGCAGAGGGGCCGGGCCTTGGAAAGTGTTGAAGTTTGGGCAGTCCAGTGAGCTCTGGATGGCCCTTGAAAATTTGGGGGAGAGAATGTGTAAATCTTGTGCTGGATGGGCTGTATCCATATCAGCAACAGTTCTCCAAGGTGAACAGACTCTGGAAGGGGAGAGGAGGCCCAGTTCAGAGGTTTCCTGCATGAGTCCTTTGTCTAGGGATAAATAATTGGCCCTGAGAGATATTTTGGCCAGAACTTGGTAAATGGAAAAATACCTTTACAAACTGAATGGGTGTTCTAGCAAATGAATGAATGCACACCCTGACCTTGGACAAGGTTATTAGGTCTTTGCAGCCATTTTTGTCTGGGGAGGGGATAAGGGTGTGTGCTCCTTAGTCAGGGTGGAGCCATTCAAAAGGTTTTGGGCTGTTTTGTTCATGACCTTGCTAGGACTCAGAGGGCATGGCCTGCAACATATTTGTGCCTGGAGATAGGAGTCTGACGTCTGAGCTCACCTGAGCCTGAAAAATACAAGTTCCCTATCTAGCCCTGAGTGCAAAAATCCTATATCAGTGTTATATTTCATAAAATGTCTCTCACTTGTAAAATGTAATAATTTGGTTGTTTAAATTGTTGGGGAAACTGAGTCTTTGTCAAAGGATAAGATTCTTGCATTTTAAACCTTCTAATTATCAGTTTGACCAAGTGAATGGGTAACTTCATAATAAACTGAGATCCTGTTTTATGGGAAGTGAGTTATTGAGAGTGAGAGAAATTAGACAGAAAGGAAAATGGCATTGTGTACACAAAGAATCTTGTGTGATAAATTTTGTCCTGAAACAGAATGGTTGTGTAAGAAAGTGAAAGGCAGGGCAAAAGTTAAAGAAAGTTTAGAATGTTTGTAGATTGTGCAGGTTAAATGGAGCTCATAAAAGAGAATTTGTGAAAGAATTTACATGTAATCCAGTTTCCTATGTATTTCCTTTAAAATCTTTCCACTTATAATCTTATTTGAACAAATGTTTTAGGCCTTTGATATTTGACAAACCTTTCAAAATCAAAACTCTAAATTTGGGACTTGGTGCCCATAGAGCAGTGGTTGCAGTGCTGGCCACACACACCGAGACTGGCAGATTTGAAATAGGCCTGGGCCAACAAAAAGAAAAAACACAATTCTAAATTTGGTTTTCTTGAAATATTAAGACCACTGAAAGTCATAGGAAAACAAATTAAACTTATTCAATTTATTAAAAATATGTAGGAAACATTGTAAAATACAAAATGCTGATAAATTTTGTAGGAGTTACAGTTATATATATGTTCCAATATTATAAAGCATTGGTCTGTCCTAATGTATAAAACATTGGTCTGTCCTAATGTATACTGCCAGTAATGATTTTAATTCATCTAAAAAAGGAAGTGTTTTTTATGTAACTGGCTGAGTCTAAAGTTTATCCTAAAAGGAAAAAGAAATATTAAGAGAGATTGACAAATTCTCTCAAATTTAAATTCCTGATGTCTTCGGAAATTGAGTACCTTTGGACTAAAAGCAGATTTTTAGAACTTTCATTGGAAAGTTAACATGTCCATAAGTATTGCTAACCTAACTTCAAACAGAACAGAAATCAGTTACATGGAACTGGGCTAGTTTGTTATGGCTTTTTATTTGAAATACTGTTGATTCTTTCTATGTTCTGTTTTCCAGAAGTCAAGAAAATAATTTTCTGTCTTTTGAGCTATCTGTAGCTTTTTAAGCAATGTATGTACTTATGAGCAGAATTTGAAACATGTATTTTTTTCTCTCTCCTTGATTTCTCCAGAATTTGAAAGCCATTTGTAAATATTCTTAATTTCTGACAATACAGTTATTTGCCTAAGTTCAATAATAATATGTATGCTGATTGGTTTATCTAACCACATCGGATTGTATTAAAAAAATTGGCACATTGTACCCCCCCCATATGCATGAATGTATTCATGCTCTATGTATATTTGACTTAATAATAAAAAAAAAAAGAATCTGTTTTGTTCTATAGGACACAATGAAAGCACTGGTTATTTTACCAAGGCTTTGGCTGGAATAGCATTTCCAGAGGTGTCCAGACTGCATTAAGCAATTAAGGTTGACTTTATAAAGCCAATAAAAAAAAAAAACCTTTGGAAAACTGGCCAGATATCCATCAGTAACATTTCCTGATCTGTGGTAAGTAATGAAGGTCACTTGCTGATGGGTCTGGGAATCTAAATGTACTTGGGGACCTCAAGAAAAGAGGAATTTATCCAGCGCATACAGGTCTCTAATGGCACAGATGAAATCTGGGCTCATGGAATGGCTTTCAAGACAGTCCAGCCTGAGATTCCTTATAAAAGGTTCCAGCAAAGTCAATTTTAAAAGAAAGAAGAGCCCAGATGGCTAATAATTAATTATTCTTACTGCAGTTTATGCAAATAATCAGACCCAGTATACTGAAGGTACACTTTATTTTGGCAACTAAGTTAGTTCTGCTATACTTTGTCTTTAGTAAAGAGAGAAATTGGAGAGAGAAAAATGATTCAAAGAGAAAAGAGGTTGTGGCCCACCTATATCAAATCCCAACTTTGTCTATACGGTCAACTCATAAAATGAGATATAACTGTTTTACTAAACTGATCTGTTAAATAGGACTAAGAGACTAGCCAAAGAGTATAGAATTATATACAGTTGTTATATTTACTTTGAAGGCTTAAGACTCAACAAGGGTTGCCTGTTGGCTACACTGGAAAAATTTGTGCAATATTAAATGTTATCTACTATGTCTTATACCTCAGGAAAAATTAAAACCTAAAATGAGAATTTCCCAGTAAATGGTATAACTGTAACACTGCATCCTAGTGTACCTAATCCATATACTCTGCTAAGTCTGCTGCCAGCAGAAGCCAAGTGGCCCACTTGCCTGGACTTGAAAGATGCCTTTTTCAGTATAAGGCTGGGTCTGGGAAGCCAGAGGCTGTTTGCTTTCCAGTGGGATAGACCAGACATGGAAACTGCGATCCAGTACACATGGACCAGGTTGCCAAAGGGGTTCAAAACACTCATGATTTTTGGAGAAGTACTGGCTTGTGACCTCCAGAAATTCCCAGCTGAGGAATTAGAATGTGAGCTGCTCCAATGTGTTAATGACCTCCTTTTAGGGCACCCTACCCAGGAGGGCTGTGCCCGAGGCTTGGACTGTCTTTTAGACACATCTAGAGGTATGTGACTATAAAGTGTCTAAACAAAATGCCCAGATTTGCCAGTGGCAAGTATATTATCTAGGATTTACTATCCAGCAGGAAGAGAGGTATCTAGGCATAAAATGAAAGTAGGTTATTAATTGCCTCCCCACCCCTGAGAGTTGAAGGCAGGTTTGAGAATTCTTATGTGCAGTCAGCTTTTGTCATCTTTGGATCCCCAACTTTGCCATCTTGGGTAAGCCCCTGTATGAGGCAACTAAAGGAGAGGAAGGAGAGCACTTCGAATGGAGAGAACAGGAACATGCCTTCTCCCAGCTAAAGATGAGGCTGATAAATGCACCTGCATTGGAGCTACCAGCTTTGGCCAAGCCCTTCACTCTGTATATCTCAGAGAGAGGAAAGATGTCTGTAGGTATGTTAACCCAGCTGGTTGGGTCCTGGCCAAGGCCTATAGCTTACCTCTCTTAAGCAATTGGATGGAGTGGCAAAAGGATGGCCACCATGTTTACAGGCTCTAGCCACTACTGCTCTCCTTGTGCAAGAATGACTCTAGGGCAGGATCTCAGAGTGAAAGTACCCCACTCTGTGGTCACTTTAATAAACACAAATGAACATTTTTGACTCTCTAATGCAAGAATACCCTGAATCCAGCCACACTCCTTCCAATCAGTGGAAGAGAGACTGAGCATGACTGTACAGAAGTTATAGATAATGTGTATTCTAACAGACCTGACTGCGTGACCAGCCTTGGACAGTTGCAAACTGGGACTTGTATGTAGACGGAAGCAGTTACATGACAGTGCAAGGTGAGTGGCAAGCTGGGTATGCAGTGGTTACCTTAACAGAGACTGTAGAGGTTAAGCCCTTACCCCAAGGAACATTGGCCAAGAAGGATGAGTTAACTCAAGCCTTAGAAGTAAGTCAAGGGAAAAATGTGAATGCTTTTCTGACTCTCCAAGTATGGGGACATTGTACAAGGAGAAGGAACTATTAAAGTCTGAGGAAAAGGACATTAAGTAATCAGCAGGAGATACTTCCGTTGCTAGAGACAGTATGGAAACCCCGGAAGGTGGCAGTGATGCACTGCCATGGACATCAAGGAGATGCTTCCACCATCACTAAAGGGAATACTAGGGTCAGTACTTAGGCCAAAAGGGCTGCATCCAAACCATACAAGGTATCGCAAGTGGCTCCCCTCATCCCCTGGTTTCTGGAGCTCTCATCTATCTACTTCCCAGGAAGAGAAGGAACAGCTGGCAGCGGAGAAGAGCCAGGAAATGGAGGGAGAATGAATAAAGATGTCAGATAGATGAGTAGCAGTCCCCCAGGTTCTAGAAGCCACTGTAGTGACCGGAATATTTGATGAAGTTACTGGGCTGGTACCTCTACATCTCCCACCTGGCCAAAACTGTCAGTCTACAGTGTGTCACCTGCAGCCAGTTCAACACACACCAAGGACTGATGATACCCACAGGAATCCAGTCATATGGAGCAATGCCCTTCAAAGACTTCCAGGTAGACTTTACTGAAATGGCCAGGTTTAGACAGAACAAGTACTTGCTGGTGATGGTCTATCAGACTTGGAATAGCTAAAAGCCTTCCCCACCAGGATAAAAAGGACTCCTGAAGTAGTAAAAGTATTGCCCAGAAAAATCATCCCATGGTTTAAGTTGCCAATCTGGTTTAAATTTGACAAAGAGCTAGCCTTCAAAACAGAACTAGTAAAAATAATAAGCTAATGCTTTGAATAAGTTATAAGCCTCAGATCTTAGACAGGGTAAAGTGCATGAACAGGACCATAAGAACAGAAATTGATAAACTCTGCAAGGAAGCAAAGCTTAATAGGATACAGGCCTTGCCACTGGTGTTGTTCAAAGAGGCCTCTGTCAATCCTCTGCAATTGAGCAGGAACTCCTAACAGAACTGGGAAAGACTGAACTAAATAGACAAAAACCCTAGAAAGAGTAGCAAGGAAAATCTCCACTGGGATAATTAACCATGTTCTATTTAGTCTTCTGTGCCTTTACATCCTTTCTCTCTGGAGGATTAAGGGGACCAAGTCTAGGGCCAGAATCAGAATCTGGTCGCCCTCAAACCAAGGTACCACTTGCACAGCAGCAAAGGTGAAAGGAATCCTCACCTGGAGTCATCACAGCTGGCTGAATAGGGCTTCACTGCCCTTTGGAAAGTAAAGGTAACTTTTAAGACAGTCAACATGCCCTGCTCCAGCCACATACTGGGAGCTGGCTGGTCAATGCATGGCTGAAGCCTGAGGAAACTCCTCAAGGGACTTGTCTTAATTGGACTTTGGACTTGGGGGGGTGAGGGGGATGTCACAAGGAAAAGAAAAAACACTTAGGCATATTAGTCCACCACTATTAAGGCCTGAGTAGAGAACCCAAGAAAAGTCACAGTCCCTAAGACCTCAGTGCTAAAAGGTAACTAATAATGGCACTTGCAGAAAAAAGCTGATATTTAGACCCCAAATTAAAACATATTGGAGTCTCAAAAGGGGAAAATGAGAGAAAATATCCAAAAAGGTTGAGGTCTAGGAGAACAGGTCTTCTCAAGGAGACCACAAGGATACACCTACAGGGTCCTCTCCATGGTGACCCAGTTCTTGGGAATTTGTAAACTTAACTTCCTGGAACTTGGAAATTTCCAAGTTCTGTGAAATCCTGTAGTTCTGTAGGGGTTGGAATAGCATCTCCCACTCGATTCAAACTGGCCAATGAGAAGGGTACCTGTGGGGTGGAACTTTTTTACTATCAATAAAAAGGGAGAGACCAAGCCAGTCAGGGAGTGTGGCCATTTGGAATTCTTCTATGCCCTAAGCTCCCGGCTGGTGAATAAAGCCCTTCCTCTTATAAACATGGTATTTGGGTGCTCTTTCTCTCCATTGGACCTCTTCTTCCTGCAACATTTTTTTCTGTTTCAGAGGTTCCCATTTAGTTTTCTGACTCTCCAGAGAGCTCCCAGAATATGCAGGCTAAAATGAACTTCACAGAAAGAAGAAAGTGTGTGCACACACACAAACAGAAAAAAAGGGATGGACTAAATATATACCAAAATAATAGAAGCTATTGTCACTAAAGATAGTGGAGACTTTAGGTTTTTGTTGTTGTTGTTTTTTGCTTTTTTGCTTTTTTGTTTTTTCCAAATTTACTTTTATAATGAGTTTATTCTTGAAATAAAAACATGCTTTTACATGACTTTGTAATGTGGACTAATCTTGCTGGGATTAGGTGATATCTTAGAGTGAGAACAGTGTATTCTAAAAAAAGTACCCTCGTATTAAAATAAATTTTAAAAAACTTGTTTTTAAATGGAAAAAAAGGTCAAAACACAAATGACATATTGGAAAAAAAAGATCCACAACAGGATAGATGGAGCTATGTTCTTCACTACACAAAGAGTTTCTTAAATCAATTAAGAAAAGATCACTTGAGAATCCAAAGAGTCATGCACAAACAGAAAACTAGATGTGAAATACAGTGACTTACAAACACATGAAAAAGTGTTCAACCTCACTAAAAATTAAAGAAATGCAAATTAAAACAACTCAGAATGGCAATAACAAAAACTTTCTGAATCAAAAAACAGTAAAAAAAGGTTGTGAGGGGAAGGCACAATCATTCATGTAAATTGTTACACCGTGTAAATATTGTAAGTACTATCACAGCTTTGTAAATATGGGTCAATATATTAACATTATATGTACATGTTTATACATGAAGGACAGAGGGAAGGAGGAAAGGAAGGACAGAGGGAAGGAGGAAAGGAAAGACAGAGGGAAGGAATAAAGGAAGAAAAGAAAAATACTTAACTGTGGCTACCTTTAGGTTGAGAAATTTCGTAAATACTTTGTACTTTTTCAAATCTTGCCATGTACATGCATTAGCTTTTATAACCACTTACCTTTGACAAATAATATATCTTGGTTTTCTACTTTATAAAATGGTAATAATAATTGTCCAGCTCATCTCAGAAGGTAGTTGTGAATACCAAATAAGAAAATACAGATACATGAAAGTGATTTATAAGCTTTATATGGCAATCCATAAACTGCATAAAAGTTAGGTATTATTACTAATCATGATTTTTTTTTTCAGCTACAGGAAACCATTTTATGACTCGGGATTTATAATGAATAGGTCCAAGAAAGTTTAATTTAGGAGAAAAGATAAATGAGAAATAAAGGCTAAGAACATTGCTACAAAACGTATTAGTAGAAGAAAGCTTTTGTCTTGTTTGCCTTCAAGGCTAGAGAAGAAAAAATAAAAAGTGTCAAGAAAAATATATATAAAAGCCTGTGCAAAAGTTATATCTGTGCTAAATAAAAATTTAGTCCTATATTTTTGAGGCCCTTAAAAATGAAGATATAAAATCTCAAACAAAGTTCCACAGGAGCCTCATAATTAAAGAACAGTCAATTGAGGCCAAGGTGATCCAAAGAGAAATATGTCCCCTCCATGCTGAGTGAATTTTAAACAGGTGTTTGCAGGTATCAATAAAGCTAATGTTAAGGGGAAACAGAAAAACAACGAGACCTCAGAGTATTCAAGGAAGGTTGAAACTGCAACAAACTAACCCCCTATACTCACTATTAAAAGCTCATTAACTCCCAGCTGTTCATCCATTAGGCTAAGAGAAGAAAAAGCGTATGCCCTCCCTGTCACATATTTATGCCAGAGGTTTTCATCTCATAAAAGGGAGAGAGAGAGGAGATAAGGAGAAGATAACAATCATAATTACATCACCAGGCTGTGGCGAAAGCTGTGCTAAGTGTAATAAACCTATCAGGCAATAAAGTCAGATGAATGTCCAAATTCTGCCATGGAAAGAGGAAAGAAGAGAGGAGGGTCAATGCCTGTGGACATCCCAGGACTTGTCCTTGAGCCACTTACATGCCAGCATCCCAGAACGCACTCGCCAGGTCTAATCCACATTACAAGCAGCAGCATCTGCCAATGAAATATTTTAACCCAGTTGTTCACTATAGTGCACAGTCCCTGACCATATCAAATTAAACAAAAGAAGGCAAATAGACTACAAATCAGATTTAAAGCAATCTATGAACAAACCATTGTTTACCTTAGATGGAGCTGCTTGTTGTGTAATAAACCTTATAGAACAGTGCTAAAAAACTGGCAGCCTGCAAACTAGATTCCAGCCCATAAGTGTTTCATTTGGCTCAGACTCCCAAAAATTTTTAACTGTTTCGCTGGCCGTATTTAAGAATCAAGAGATTTAACACAATGACCTTTCTCCAGCTTGCTCAGCAAAATTGGAAGATTGCAAGGTTAGGTCCATGTTGGCATATTTCTCTAAGAGACAAGACTAGTCCCTTTCAGGTGTTTTGAGTTTTTTGACCCATTATAACCCCAGAAGAAGAAAACTTTAAAATAATATACAGGTTTCCCTACATAAATCTTGCATGGTGGCTACTCTTTCTCTCCTCATTCACAGCATTAACTTTACAGCCCCATCCTCATCCATCTAGAGATGTTCCTAACACCTTTCCCTGATACCCCACCCACACTCCTGCTCCTCTCAGAAGTGCCAGTCACCTCTGCCTCAGAAGACCTGGTCGGACCTGGAACATTTTTTCCCCAGATATCATCAGGGCTGGCTTCTTTATCTCCTTCAATTCCTTAATCCAACATTATTATCCCAGAGAAGCTATCCTTGATAATACAAGGTAGAAGCACACATCTTTGATGTACAAAAATTTCTCAGTTTGATGTAGCCCCACGTGGTAGTTTTTACTTTTGTCGCCATGTTTTGGTGTCTTATCCAAAAAAATCTTTTCCAAGACCAAGGCGATGGAGCTCTTCTCCTGACAGGGGTCTTCAAACTTTTTAAACAGGTGGCCAGTTCACTGTCCCTCAGACCATTGGAGGGCCAGAATGTGGGCCCCGGGACAAGTCGGCTGCTAAGCAGGATAGGCAGCAGTGGCAAAAACACCCAGGGGCTGGATAAATGTCCTCAGTGCGTGCATGTAATTTGAGGACACTTGCTCTAGGAGTTTCATGATTCCAAGTCTCATGCTTAATGTCCAATGCATTTTGAGTTGATTTTTGTGTAGGGTGTAAAATAAGGGTCCAATTTCTTTTCTTTTTTGCATGTGGATATTCAGTTTTCCCAACACTAATTACTGAATGAGAAGAGTGTCCTTATCCCACTGTATATTCATGATCCCTTTGCAAACATTAATTGACCATATATGCATAAGTTTATTTCTAGGTTTTCTATTTTTGATCTGCATGGCTGTTTTTATGCTGGTACCAAATTGTTTTGATGACTTGAAGTTTGCTAAGAGGGTAGATCTCAAGTATTCTCACCATGCACACACATACACACAAAGGTAACTATGTACAGTGATAGATATGTAAATTAGCCCAATTATGTTAATTGTTTGTATATCAAAATATCACATTGTATGCCTTAAATATATTTAATTTTTATTTGTCAATTATGCCATAATAAAGTTGGAGGGGAACACATCTTTGGGCCTGCTTTAATTTTCTCCATAGAATTTGTGATACCTGACATATTGTTTTATTTGCTTATTATCATCTACACATACACATGATATTCAACTCAAGATTTGTTCTTGAACAAAGTTACTGATTTGTTCAAAGTTGTATCCCCACTTGCTTCTAATAGTGCCTAAGCCATAGTAGCCACTGATGAAATACCCCTTAGATAAATTAACTTTGTATCTTATCAGAGAACAAGAGCAAAATACCCACTTAACACATACCCCACACACATCAATGAAACAGAGTGACCTCAATCCTCTAAAATGAGAGTACAATTCACTGAGAATACACTTGTCCTATAAGAAAGGCTAAAGGATATTCTTCAGGCTGAAGGGCAATAGTATCAGATGGAAACTTGAAGGAAAGCATCAGTAAAGGAAGATCAACAGAAATAGTTAATATCTGGGCAAATGTCATCTATTTTTCTCCTCTTAAATTATTAAAAATATGTATGTTGAAAGTAAAATTTATACACAATATTTTCCGGTAAAGTTTTCAATGTACATAGATACAATATTTATGACAATTATCATATAAAGGAAGGGGGATAAAAGGACTTACATGCTTGAGAGGCTTCTACATTTTGCTCAGTTATCAAAACATGAACTCTAAGGTAAACTGTAAATTATGAGCTATGTATATTTTAAGCCCTAGAACCACTACCAAAAAGACTAACACAAAGAGATATAGCCAAAAATCTAATAGATAAACTGAATGAAATACTAGAATTATTCAAATAGGGAAATAGGAAATGGGAAGAAGGAAACAAAAAGCAGGGTTGACAAACAGAAAAAAAAAAAGGTAAACCCAACTTCTAATATATTCATAACTATATTAAATGTAAATGATCTAAACATACTTATTAAAAGACGGAAAGTAGGGGGCGGAGGCAAGATGGCCGACTGGACCAACTTTCCACAGAGGCTCCCATCCAGAAGGAGAGTTAAAGGACAGAAGTTCAGCAAGTAACCTGATAGTTTGGAGCTGAGCCAAGAGAGAAGGTTGAAGAGTGCACATCAACCCTGCGGAGCTGAGCTGCGACCTCAAGGATACAAACAATAGGGGAAAAAATCCATCTCTAAGTGGACAGGAGTCCCCTCCCCCATGAGAACAGCTCAGAAAAACCTTTGATAATATCCAGCATCCATCCATGATGAGAATACTTAAGAAAATTGGTATAGAAGGGACATTTCTTAAACTTATAGAGGCTATCTACAGGAAACCCACAGCCAATATTGTATTGAATGGAGTTAAATTGAAATCATTTCCACACAGATCAGGAACCAGGTAAGGTTGCCCATTGTCTCCACTGCTCTTTAACATTGTACATTGTAATGGAAGTCTTAGCCATCGTAATTAGGGAAGAAAAGGTAATCAAGGATATGCACATAGGGTGAGAAGAGATCAAAGATTCACTCTTCACAGATGATATGATTGTATATCTTGAAAACACCAGGGATTCTACTATAAAACTCTTGGAAGTGATCAAGGAATACAGCAGCATCTCAGCTTACCAAATCAACACTCATAAGTCTGTAGCCTTGGCTCAGCACCTGTGGCTCAATCGGCTAAGGCGCCAGCCACGTACACCTAAGGTGGCAGGTTCAAATCCCCAGCCCGGGCCCGCCAAACAACAATGACGGCTGCAACCAAAAAATGGCCAGGCATTGTGGCGGGCGCCTGTGATCCCAGCTACTTGGGAGGCTGAGGCAGGAGACTCGCTTAAGCCCAGGAGTTGGAGGTTGCTATGAGCTGTGATGCCATGGCACTCTACCCAGGGGGATAGCTTGAGGCTCTGTCTCAAAAAAAAAAAAAAAGTCTGTAGCCTTTATATATACCAACAATAGTCAAGCTGAAAAAACAGTAAAGGACTCTATTCCTTTCATACTAGTGCCAAAGAACATAAACTATTTGGGAGTTTACCTAACAAAGGGCATGAACAATCTCTATAAAGAGAACTATGAAATTCTAAGAAAAGAAATAGCTGAAGATGTTAACAAATGGAAAAACATTGTTAAAATGTCCATACTACCCAGAGCAATATACAATTTTAATGCAATCCCTATTAAAGCTCCACTGTCATACTTTAAATATCTCAAAATAATAATACCTCATTTTATATGGAATCAGAAAAAACCTTGAATAGCCAAGACATTATTCAGAAATAAAAACAACGCAGGAGTAATTATGCTACCACACCTCAGACTATACTATTAAATGACAGTGATCAAAACAGCATGGTACTGGCACAAAAACAGAGAGGTAGATGTATAGAACAGAAGAGAGAACCAAGAGATGAACCCAGCTACTTGCCATTATTTGATCTTTGACAAGCCAATTAAAAACATTCAGTGGGGAAAAGATTCCCTATTTAACAAATAGTGCTTACTGGGTGAACTGGCTGGAGACCTGTAGAAGACTGAAACTGGACCCACACCTCTCACCATTAACTAAAATAGACTCCCATTGGATTAAGATTTAAACTTAAGACATGAAACTATAAAAATACTAGAAGAAAGTGTAGGCAAAACACTTGAAGAAATCAACCTGGGTGAGTATTTTATGAGGAGGATCCCCAGGCAATTGAAGCAACATCAAAAATACACTACTGGGACCTGATCAAACTAAAAGCTTCTGCACAGCCAAGGGTACAGTAAGTAAAGCAAGCAGACAGCCCTCAGAACAGGAGAAGATATTTTCAGGTTATGTCTCCGATAAAGGTTTATAACCAGAATCCACAGAGAACTCAAACTTATTTGCAAGAAAAGAACAAATGATCCCATCTCAGGGTGGGCAAGGGACTTGAAGAGAAACTTCTCTGAAGAAAACAGGCGCACAGCCTACAGACAGATGAAAAAATGCTCATCATTCTTAATCATCAGAGAAATGCAAATCAGTATTACTTTGAGATATCATCTAACTCCAGTAAGATTAGCCCACATCACAAAATCCCAAAACCAGAGATGCTGGTGTGGATGTGGAGAAAAGGGAACACTTCTACACTGATGGTGGGAATGCAAACTAATACATTCCTTTTGAAAAGATGTTTGGAGAACACTTAGAGATCTAAAAATAGACCTGCCATTCGATCCTTCAATTCCTCTACTAGGTATATATCCAGAAGACAAAAAAATCACATTATAACAAAGATATATGTTCCAGAATATTTATTGCGGCCCAATTCATATTTGCTAAGTCATGGAAGAAGTCTAAGTGCTCATCGACCCATGAATAAATCAACAAATTGTGGTGTATGTACCATGAAATATTATGCAGCCTTAAAGAAAGATGGAGACTTTACTTCTTCCATGTTTACATGGATGGAGTTGGAACATACTCTTCTTAGCAACGTATCTCAAGAATGGAAGAAAAGAGGCGGTGCCTGTGGCTCAGTGAGTGGGGCGCCAGCCCCATATACCAAGGGTGGCAGGTTCAAACCTAGCCCCAGCCAAACTGCAACAAAAAATAGCTGGGGCATTGTGGTGGACGCCTGTAGTCCCAGCTACTCAGGAGGCTGAGGCAGGAGAATCACCTAAGCCCAGGAGTTGGAGGTTGCTGTGAGCTGTGACTCCACAGCACTCTACCAAAGGCAATAGAGCGAGACTCTGTCTCTAAAAAAAAAAAAAGAATGGAAGAAAAAATATCCAATGTACTCAGTCTTACTATAAAACCAATTTATAGCTTTCTAATGAAAATCTATAGCCCAAGAAGAAGGGGAGAGGGGAGAGGGAGGGAAGGGGAGGAGAGAGGACGGGTGGAGGGAGCGTAATTGGTTGGGACGACATCTATGGTGCATCTTACAAGGTACATGAAATTTACTAGGTGTAGAATATAAATGTCTTAACACAGTAACTAAGAAAATGCCATGAAGGTTATGTTAACCAGTTTGATGAAAACATTTCAAACTGTATATAAAACCAGCACATTGTACCCCATGATTGCATTAATGTACACAGCTATGATTTAATAAAAAAAAGATGGAAAGTATCAAATTAGATAAAATGAGAATATTCATAATTTAACAAAAGAAGGATACTTTGTTGAAAAAAACATGCTGAGCAGTCAAGTGACTGATAGTAGACAGTAAATTCTCAGGTGGGGGGCCAGTGTCACATGCACATGGAGGTGAGAATCTTCTGCTTTAATAGTACAAATGGACTGAGTGGCTCATGCCTGTAATCAATCCCAGCACTCTGGGAGGCTGAAGCGGGTGGATTGACTGAGCTCACAGGTTCGAGACCAGCCTAACCCAGAGCAAGATCTCGTCTCTATTAGCTGGGCACTGCGGCCGGTGACTGTAGTCACAGCTACTAGGGAGGCTGAGGCAAGAGAATCACTTGAGCTCAAGAGTTTGAGGTTGCCGTGAGCTATGATGCCGTGGCACTCTACCAAGGGTGACAAAGTGAGACTCTGTCTCAAAAAAATAATAATAAAGAGCAGAGAGAGGGAAATGGGTGTGGGGTCTCAGTGTGTGTCACACCTTTTAGTGGCAAGACACAATTATAACAGGGACTTTATCTAAGAAACGCAATCAGTGTAACCTGGTATCTTGTACCCTCAATGAATACCCAACAATTAAAAATAATAATAATAAATTTTTAAAAATAGTACAAATGACCTCAACTCAGACATTTGTACAGATACATTCCCCTACAATAAACAAAGTCTCACAATGGCATAATAATAATGCAAAATGGGCAGAGTGTGGAAAGCAACACAGAGAAGCAGTGGAGAATGGAAAGAACCTCTTTCACCTTTTGTACCACCTCAGCACTAATGCAAGAAAAAAAGCAAGTCTTGGGACTCTTGCTTTGGTATTTTGGGGCTCTTTGGCATCTAGACCCACTTCCTAGGCATACTGATTTCCTCTTGAAGTATGATCGCAACCCCCCTTAGGTGTAGTAGCTTAGTGGGAGAACAAGGCAGATATGTAAAGATGGAAACTCTTATGACCAAAAAGGAAGGAACAGATGTGTAAACTCGTATAACCAAACAGGAAGGAACATAGTAGAGAACTAAAACAAGGCCAATGTAGCTACAATCATCTCCCTTCTATGGAAATGGAGGCCTCCTGGTCCACAAAAGGTCACCACCCTAACCACCCACCTGACCACATACGGCCCTGAGGCACTGTCACACTATTCATGTTCTCTGCACAACACGAGTGCTGTGGGTTGAACTGTGTCACATCAAAAGATATGCTTAAGTCATAACCCCTGTAAAAGTGACCCTGTTTGAAAATAAGTCTTTCCTGATGTAATCAAGTTAAGATGAGGACTAATCTGTCCTTTTGAGAGAAAAATGCCATGTGAAAACAGAGACCAAAGAGTGTGATAGCAAATGCAAAGATTGAAGCCCTCAATCTACAAACCAAGGAATGCCTAGAACCTGGACGAGGCAAGGAACAGCCTCCCCTAGTAGCCTCAGAGGAAGCATGGCCTTGCTAATGCCTTAAGTTTGGACTTTTAGCCTCTAGAACAGTGAAAGAAACAATTTGTTGTTTTAAGCCAACCAGTCTGTGGTCCTTGGTCCTTTGTTATGGTAGGAAACTAATACAGCAAAAAGCCCATTTCTCTTGGGAGCATGCTATCATTTAAAGAAAAAGAACCAAAGAAAAGAGCTGGCTTTGTTTCCATCAAGAAAACACAGAAATAAGCCATCCTGTGCCTCATTCTCTTGTCAAGAA
>CAUYQV010079974.1:0-49985 GCA_963574575.1 Galagoides demidoff
GGACCACAGGCGCCTGCCACAACGCCCAGCTATTTTTTGGTTGCAGCCGTCATTGTTGAGTGGCGGGCCCGGGCTGGATTCAAACCCGCCACCTTAGGTGTATGTGGCTGGCGCCTTAGCCACTTGAGCCACAGGCGCCAAACCAATTTATTTTAACTACTATTATTAGGAAATGTATGGCATTACTCTTCTTCTTTTTTTTTTTTTTCTTTTTTTGCAGTTTCTATCTGGGGCTGGGTTTGAACCTGCCACCTCTGGCATATGGGGCTGGTGTCCTACTCCTTTGAGGTACCGCCCTGCCATCACTCTTTTAAATAAGAAAATAATCGTAGCAATTATTTGTATTCCAGTGACTTTATGCAGAGTAAGCTTATGGTCACATGTGGAAGCCTGTTATGTGAAAGAATTATTAGATCATTTCAATCGTTAACCCCTGACAAATGGAACCACAATTTAGGTTCTATTTCTATTTAAGGCTTCAGTTTTCTTTCCTGTATATCTGCTAATCATATATTGCCTTATAGTTCATACTACAGTGAGGTACACCGTTGCTATTTAAAAGTTACTATCAGAACATGTAATGCCTATTAAATATTATAATTTGGTCTGTGGTAAAGAAGACGACTGTTTGGTGACTTTCACTTGCGTTCCATTTTTCACCCTTCAATTCATTAACTAGGTAATTTACTTTGAGGTAATGCCAGAAGGTTGATACTACATTTTCAAAGTTTGAATTTCAATGAATGTCTGACTGTTTTCAAAAGACAGAAGGCCAACTTTTCTGGGCAAAGAAAATAAAAGTATGTAAAAGGGGAAAAACAAGTGTTTTCACTGACTTCGGCATAGTTGCATGTCTGCTTAGGTAGAGCACTGGGTTTTATTTTTCAGATTTCTTATTTATTCTCCATTTTATAACGACGTTTCCCCTTACTTATTTACCTGGGGTTGTTCCAGGTGCTGGATGTTAGCTTTTCTTAGCTTCTCCTATATGCAGTATTTTGAAATGCTTATGGCGGACAAAAAAAAAAAAAAAATACAGTGATAATCTTCAAGAATCTCAGGCTCTAAAAACGTTTTGCAAACTCAGATGTACCCAGGGGTCAAAAAAGTAAAGAGAATGTATTAGGAAGATCAAGTTTAAGAAACAATAGGGAGTAATTAGGACTTTGAGCAAACTAGAGCTCTATTTTACTGGTTAGGGCACTGCCGTTTACTTCCAGCAAATTGATTCCAGATCTCCTAAAAATTTTAGAAGTTATATAAACTTAAACCTTGTATAACTTAAAAGTTATATAACATCTCTCGCTATTAAATGTTGGCAGCTGGTGTAGAGCAGCAGCAACATTTCTGCATGCCAAACTCCCCATGCCCCACGTCACCAGTCCCAGACAGGACTGACAGGAGTAAGAACTTTCTGAACGTTTATTTCAATCACCCATGCAGCTCCATATTCCCAGCCCTCTTTAAGCATTGATCTCCTGGTTATTATTTAACTGTAAACTTGCCTCTTCTCCCCTTCACGAATAAAGTTTACAGACTGCTACAGAAATCATCAACAAATTCAGTTCAATCACAGCACAATATTTCTGAGCCCACAGTGGCTGCTGATTACATTGCAGGAGTGCCACAGGACCGGAATTCGAAAGACCCAGCTTTCAAGAAGCTGAGCAAGTAGTGAAAAATTTCATGGGATAAATTGTATCTCCTAAGTTTATTGCAGTGACAAAATGGGATAATAAAAGATAAAATAGTTTGTACATTAGAAAGAGCTAAAACATTATCTAGTCACAATTCCAGATTAGCATGGCATTACACTGACTTCTAAACCTTCAGGGATTATCTCTCCATTTATTTTTTCCCTGCTGGTCTTCTGGACTCATATAGCACAATATAAAATTTTGTACCATAATATCTATATACCTGTCCCCACGAGTCTAGCTTTGACTTTATATTTTATTTCCTTGCCTGAACATCTTAGCATGAATCAATTTAACTTTATGTTCTTCTTAATGTTTTCTTCTTTATGTTTTCTTAAATAACTCAAGAATTAAAATGATAATATCTGAGGTCCCTTTCCTATGACATGGATAGAGTGAGAGTTTTGGTTCTCAGCTCTTTTCTGTTTTCTGTTACCACAAGATCAAATAGTTGTAGTTTCATGGTGATAGAAGATACCCAGAAAATCACTCAATTCACTTTCTTCACTTTCAGAGGCAAAAACTGAAGGTTAAGGATGGTACTTCACGAACTAGGGTGAAGTGAGTCCAGATGTGGAATAGATTTTAATGTTCATGTCCCTGTCCCTTCATAGTTCACACTACTCTTCTTAGTGTTTCACGAATTTCAGGGCCCTTCTTTTTTTTTCATGAGAACTCTGATATTTTAGTTTAAAATCAATTCACCGTCTCCTCCTGCCAGGTTATCATGGCCAAGTACATGTGAGGCCAGGCCAGCCCAGGTGAGGCTCCTTAGTTCAATGCCTCTTCCTCAGGCAGGAAGGATGTCTGGCCCTCTACTCCAGGCTGGCCTGAGTGGAGCTGGAGAAGGTTGAGGCCACCCCCCAGGGAGCAAACCCAGTAACATCCAGAATGTGGGCCACATTTGCTCTCACTTCACTTGGCCCACAAAATGAGACCTTAGTGTCCTCACTATATAAATTCCTCCATGTACAAGTTCTTTCCTTAAGTTTATTTACTCAGGGGAGCAAGTACCACCTTGGGATGAAATACTAGGCAACTATACTACGAAGGAAAAGAAACTACTTTCAAATGTGTCATATTTTCCAGCCAGCCTTCCATCTGAGCCCTCCTGCTGCTGCCACTCTCACTCAAGGTGATGGCTTCAGGCAGGCAAGTCCTTACACACTTTTTCTGCATTAGGGCCTTTGCTGGAACCATACTTCTTGTTAAACCTCTGCACCAACACTCTGCCAGGGAAAGACTACATCCTCCTTCGGGATCTATTATAAAACATCCCTCATCACTTACCTTTCCTCGACCATCCCTGATGGATCTACTTCATTAACCCTTAACATTAACTTGTGATAAATTATTTATTTCTGTTGAGCTATGGTGTATTATATATTTTACAAAAATATCTTTGACTATAATTAATGTATCCCAAACCACAGATAATTATTAACTTTAATAGATGTAATAATAATAGTTACTATATATCATATAATTTTCATTTTGAGCACTGGCAAAATACGTGCTTAGTTCATTATATATACATTAGCTCATTTAAGATTCACAGAAATAAAAAAAAATTCACAGAAATCCCTTGAGATGTATGCTATTTTGAATCCCATTGGATAACAGATAAAATGGAGATGCTGATTTCATAGTTACCTAGCAAAATATTAACAGAACTAGCCTTGGCACCAAGAATTGCCAAAAGAAGCACTGTTTGTGTGAAAGAATTCCAAACATCCTTAATAGAACCAATGGATAGATTTGCTATTCACATTCTTTAACTTACGAGGTTTTTCTGCTGTATTAATTTTTTAAAAATAGCCAACAAGCCTTAGAAAGGTGAGTTTATGAATGATCACAGTAAAGGGAAAAGCTAAATAAAAGATGCTGGAAGATGGAAATTTCCAACTTCAAAGATGAAGCATGAAGGAAAACATGGAGAGATGTTGAATTGTGTCAAATGCCTTTCCTATTTTTACTGAGACATTCATATGGTTTTTGTTCATGTGATATGCCACGTGTATCAATTTACATAAAAACTCACTTAATCATGGTGAATGGTCCTTTTGATGTGAATGCATATTTCTAAAAGGTTTGTTTAAGAGAAAATAGAAAAAGTAGAGAATATAGACACCTTTTTTTCTTCCAAATTGGTTTGGAAAATTATTATCTACTGACCGGATCACGTCCCCTGTCTGTTACCGTAAACTAAGCTTTTTAAAAACGTGGCCAAGCCTGTTTATTAACATATTGCCTATAGCTATTCACATTAGCCTGGTAGAGTTGACTATCTGCCCTTTAAGGAAAAGTTTGCTGACCCTGTCTTAAATAAATGAAGTTCCATAGCTAACTCTGTATACAACATAGCATTGGAAAAAAATTATGTGAGTCCGCACACAAGATTGTTTTTGGCACAAAGTCTCCCTTTTTTGCCCTGGGGTTGAATGCCATGGTGTCCTCATAGCTCACAGCACCCTCAAACTCTTGAGCTAAAGCAATCTTCATGCCTCAGCTTCCCAAATAGCTGGGACTATAAGTGTCCACCACAATGCCCAGCTCATTTTTGTTTTCTATTTTAGGTTAGAAAGCAGTCTCAAACTCTTGCCGTGTTTGCATTTTTGAGGGGCATAGAAAGTTACATTGGAAATCTCTATGAACATTCTAGAAAAATAAAATCACAAAATGGCTAAATGTCTTGCCCAACCTCCTTATGACAGTAGGGGCTTATGGATTTCTATCATGCTATCACCCCAGTTATTTTAAAACTATGTATAGCTGTGGATTTTTGTGGTTCCACTAATATTACCTTCTATTTCAAGGAATCGTTATTTAAAATTGCATATGCTCAACATTTATGAGTATCTGTAAAACTGTGTATTAAGTAAAATATTTTTCCCTTGGAGTCCTCAAATAAATGACTTCTAATCCTTAGGAGATAGTTATACATTCAGTCAGGTAGAGTACAAATCCACATGTTCTTTTACTATGTAATTTTAAATATTTTTAATTGTTTCTTAAAATGGAACACTTGAACACAATTTTCTCTGTGTACATGTTCCTTAGGGGCAAGGTTAACATTATTCATTTGTGTTTCAGATAATGGAGAAAGTATCCCTGCTGTTCATTCACAGCACAGGACTGTTTTGTGTTTCTGTTGTCACAGCATCCTGTCCATTTCTAGATAGACTTATAATACTCCATTAGCCAAACCATCTCTTTGTCCGTATATTCAAATGAACTGCAGAGGTTATTAACTTGCCCTTGGCAAATAGATTTATTTTTCTAAGATAAGTGCTTTTATAAATTCAACTTGTGACAGTTTTATTACAAATTATAAATAAAATGCCCTGCCAGATTTTTATGATAGCCATCACTAACTCATTTGGGCCCTTATTACATTTCAAGCCTTCACGTTCGTTGATATTTTCTTTTTAATCACTGGCAAGTCTATTTTGGGGTGTTGTACCTTTTAAATTTTCATGTTGAGTTCATGTAATCGGCCCTTTAAATAGTCACCAAGCCTTTTGAAATTTATGATATCAAACATTAACTTTAATACCAACATTTATAAGCACCTTTGTCTCATTTCTGTTTTAATATATTTTATGTTTCTTTTCAGATATGGAATTACAGCAAATGATAAACTTTACAAATTACCTTTATTAATAGTTACGTTAGAAAACATTTAACTAGAATTTTTATTTGTGTAGATAATATGATAAATATGGGATTAAACTGTGATGTTAAAAACCTTTAATGATTCTTAATATTCAAGCAAATATGCACTTATAAATCAAAACTGCAGCATATTAATGATGATCCTTGTATCCTAAGAGCAATGATTTACTCTTTAGATAGTTGATCTCTGTACCTCATACCCACCAACATATGGTATCACAGAAATCCCTGTCTTCTCAGACTGACCTGAGGACTCAATGAGATTATCCCTCTAAAGTTCTAAATGCATGACATGAAATGCAGAAAAATCTAATACATGTTACTAATTGCCGGTACCGAAATGCTATAAGCTGCTTGTTAGAGTTGTTTTCCTGAATGAAGGATATTAGTCAGCTTAGACTATCATAACAAGATACCACCTGCCACTGGCTGGGGGGCTTTAACACAGATATTTCTCACATTTCTAGACAATGGAAATCCAAAGTTAAGATACCACAAACACTGATTTCTGGTCAGCCTTCTTATAACCTGTAGATGGCGACCCTTGTGTTGTGTCGTCACATAGCCTTTCCTCTGTGCCTACCTGGAAAGAGGAAGATCTCCGATGTCTCTTCCTTGCCTGTAAAAACTAGTCCCATGGGATGAGGGTCTCAACCTTATGACCTCACTGAGCACTAATTACCGGCCCAGTCTCCAAATATAGTCACATTGGGATGAGGGAGTGAACATATAAATTTGAGGATACATAACTCAGTCTATTACACAAAATAATATTATTCGTTGTGATTTTTTTAAATTTGTATTCAATAAGTATTTTTTAAATCCTAAACTTTAAACATACTGCCTGTTTACTTTGCTCACTGGTACTGTGATATGCAGCCCTTAAGTCTTCATGGCAAATTAGAAAAATTGGACTAATATATTGAGTTTATACATGTAACATCTTCACAAGTGTCTACTTAGACTCTTCCTATGGACAATAATAGTATTAATCTATGAGCTATTTGCTGGCAATAATTCAAACTAAAGATTTGTTTAACATTACCCGATTCATGGAAACATTAGAATGACTATTTTCCCATTTTTATGATGAAGCTTTACAACATTGACCTCTGCCTTCTTTAAACTCTTTCTCTCTTGCTTCCATGACAGCTCCTTCAAGGGTGACTTACTCCTTCTAAAAGTTTGCACACAATAAAAATATATGCACACCAAGATCTCCCACTGGATGGGGAGCATCTGACAGGATGGTCATGGCTTATCTACCTTTTCATATCACAGCCATTTTTCTAGCACACACACACACATACTCAATAAGATATCGGCGAATTAAAAAAAAAACCCTGAGTAAATAGAGTGATGAGTAAATTAATCCATGAATGTAAAAAGCACACTTATTTTCCAAAAATCATAGAATTTGATGTTTATAATCTTCCTATGTTTGTGGGAAGGCCAGTCCTTTCAAAGTTTTCATCTAATAGTAAGATTCTTTAATCTCTTTGGTGTATATTTCACACTTTGTATCCAAAATGTAAAAATCAATACTTGTAGTATTTGAAAATTAACACAGAATATTAACATAAGTACGATTACCTGAATTGTACCTTCCTTAGAAAGGGATTGATCTTCTGTTCTCTATTCATAGTGAGATAAAAGGAAAGAAATCAGACCCTGGGTAAAGTTAAATGATTAAAGATAGCAATGTGCAAGTTGCAAGGAATTCTCTGTACTACAAGTGGAAAAGGCTACTATTGGATTTTATATAATCCCTTTTCTTAGATGTGGTTAAAAAATAAAACTGACTGTCAAATTTCAGAAGGAGTTTACGAATAGTGCTCATTGAAGTCAGGATGTGTCCAAGGTAATTTCTCAAAGGTCATTCCACTTCACTGTTAGAAGCACTAAAGTAGTGGTTCAAGGCAATCTCAGTGGCACGTAAGTGCTTTACCTCTGTTGGCTGCTGAAGAGAAGATTTAAGACAACACGACCCTTTAAATACGCATTACTTCTCTGCCTGGAACTGTGGTTGTCATCACCTTTTGTATCATTACCACAAGCATCATAGACGCTGCTCAGAAGCAAGACACATTTTCATGGAAAACCCTCGTTTGTTTGCTGTAGCAAAGATGAATTATGACTTCCAGTTTTGTACAATCCCTCATAGTTTAGTGAAGAGACCGTGAACTCTATAATAGACTGTGATGTAGTAAGGAAGTATTACACCGTGATTGAGACCATTGTCCTCGGTGGTAAGTCCTGTCTGTCCCTTCACCACTGTATTTTTGAGAATGTCTACTCGTTCTGGATGAAGCTTAGATTTGAGTTTTATGCAGCATTGTACTTGAACATTTTTATATTATGTACCTGGTACGTCAGAAATATTGGATGAATGAGTACATTAAACTATTAATAAATAAATGATACTAAAATCTTTTGAATGTGGAAAGAAACAAGAAGGAAGAGAGGGAAAGAGAACAATGATACTAATGTCATTACTCGTCTATATAGGTAATATGGAGTAGTTCAAAGAATACCAAGCTCAGCGTTCAGACCCTTGGATTCTAGTCCCAAACATGATACTTGAAAGCTTGGAGAGAAGGGACAAGAAATGTTCTTTTTTTTTTGCAGGTTTTTTTTTGGGGGGGGGGCAGGGCTGGGTTTGAACCCACCACCTCTGGCATATGGGGCTGGCGCCTTACTCCTTTGAGCCACAGGTGCCACCCCAAGGAATTTTCTTTACAACTGGAAGCTTCAGCTTCATAACCAGTGAAATGGAAACAATACCAACTCCTCTGCCAGCCTATAAGGATTTTTATCATACTGAATTGAGAACACACTTTGAAACTCTTGATAGACTTTGTACTCATATAGTGTTACAAGTGTTTTGTTATAATTATAATAATAATTATTATTATTATTAGCATCTTGAATAGCCATTGTTACTGGCAGATGCCTCATCAGACTAAAAGTTGTTCATATAGATTGTTGAAAATAAACTTACTTAGCTCAGCCCCCAGAGCACAGTGGTTACAGTGCCAGCCACATACACTGAAGGTGGGGGGTTCAAACCCAGCCTGGGCCAGCTAAAACAACAATGACAACCGCAACAACAACAACACAATAATAAAAATAGCTGGATATTATGGTGGATGCCTGTAGTCCCAGCTACTTGGAAGGCTGAGGCAAGAGAATCACTTGAGCCCAAGAGTTTGAGGTTGCTGTGAGTTGTGACACCACAGTATTCCACTAAGGGTGACAAAGTGAGACTCTGTCTCAAAAAACAAACAAACAAACAAAAACACTTACTTATCTTTATATTAATATGAGAATAAACCAATCCTTAAATACAAAAGAAAACAAGCAAACTTGAGTATGATCGAATAGATGACTATAAAGAATATATTTGAATTGTGTTCTTTGACTATATGAGTTGTCTCTTACAACAAAGAGCAATGTTATTGGATTATAATATTCTTGATCATTAACCATCGTTCTTTCATGATGTCCTCTCCACACATTGTAGTAAGAATTTATGTACAAGCAGACTGAGATGCTCCCAGAAGTTGGAAAAGCATGTTATCCCTGGAGGGATTTAGCCTCTACTTCATATTTGTGTGTGTTTAAATTCAAAACATCTGCATATGTTTAAGTAAATAAATAGTATTTGTCACTACACAAACCAATCGACAAAATCAATGAATACACTGATTGTTATTGCCTAAGATGACAGAATCTCCAAGCTCCTCTTTCTAATTTGTTTCATAAGGACGTGTGTTCATGCACACATGAATTTGTTAAAATGTATCAAGTCTGTGGCACATTGAACATCAGGCACACCCAAGCACCATTTCTCCCCCCTCTGTTTCATGCCTCTTAATCTGTCTCTTTCACCCTCTCACCCCACAACATTCCTGCCTGCAGAGGCACACACGGAGCCTTTATTCCATTGGGATGAACTACCCCATTTTTGTATTTCGTGATAAAATCAGACTCAATAAATATTCACGCTTAACATATTTCTGTAGTGACTAACTTGCGTGTCTCCTGAGACAGCTCTGTGTACAAACCTATCAGAATATTTTTAATCTGCCATTCTATTATACTAGTCTTTTTCTGACTGTGTCATTTAAAATTAGAATATACCACCTACATCCATATTCTTAATAGTTATGCTTTGCTTTTTAAAGGTTGACATCTGTTCTATAAATACATTTTTCCCACAATAAATACATGAAAGTAAGATATTTACTGCAAAGCCCGAGGATAAGGTTGACTCTCTAGGAAAGAGATTTTCAAATGAAATGTTTTCAAGTAAAGTAGCATTTGTCAAGCATGAAGAGCTCAGACATAATTTCCATATATTTTTCTTGGTAGGATTCTACCTCGACTCAGAAGCCCATGTAATTAATATATGTGAGGAAATATTATGGACCACCATAAGTTATTAAAAACAAGACATTTTTTAATTTTTAAAAAGTAATTTTTGATTTTGAGAGTAAATTTTGCTTCTATAGTGGGACCCACGCAATGTAAGTTCCCACTTGCCATGAAGGTACCAATGGTGGGAAAATCTTTTTATGTTATTTTTCAAGGCAATTATGTTTTCTAAGGGAGATTTGGACTCTCAGGAGTAGGTCATGTTATTCCCACTTTTATAATGTCTTCATCGGTTTTGTGCTGTTTTAACAGAATACCACAGACTGGATGATTTGGGATGAACAGAGATTTACTTCTCACAATTCTGGTGGCTGCAAAGTCCAAGATCAAGGTGCTGGCATCTGGCAATGGTCTTCCTGCTGTGTCATAACTTGGTGGAAGGCATCGCATACAGAAAGGAAAAGAAAGGGGCAGAGAGGGAAGGAAAGGCAACAAGAGGGAGCAGAATTCACGCTGTACAAGGTCCTGGGGCACCAACCCCCCCTGGGAGGGAGGAGCCCTCAGGGTCTAAGCCCTTCTTGAAGCTCTCACATCTTCATACTTTTACAATGGCAAATGCATTTCAATGAGAGATTTAGAGGCGACAAACATTTAAACCAGAGTTGTCAATAACATAGAGTAACTGTTAAATCATCCATGTTAGTTCATACCTTTGTCCATATAAGTATTATTTTTCCTTAAACTTTCATGTAGCAGCAAAATAAAAGAATTTTCAGGATTAAAGGGTATAGTTGCTTATATTTTAAAAATCAATACTTTTCGATGAAGCTTGACATATACTATAGATTGACTGCAACATATTTTGTGACCTTAACTTATGATTTGTGGTAAAATAGAGGTTATTATCCAATTTTTCCTAAAATAAACACCGTAGTTTAAAGAAATATCAATATGCTCATATTATACAAGCACAGTACTCAGGGAAGAACCATTCTGCATAGTTGGTGTGCATTCAGTGAGTGTAATATTATGTACAAAGACCTGTGATATTGTAACTTACAAAACAATTCTAACATACTTTTTAATATACTATTTCGGTAAGTTATCTAACATCCGTAGATATCGAACCCCAGCATACCACATTGTAGATGGGAATAACAATTGCACAATAATAAATACAACAACAATATTTGCATTAATTGAGCAAGTGTGACATATGAGTGACCATGCTAAGTGTTGTATTAATATGTGGAGAATTCAGACACTTCCATTATGATATAAACGAGTGAGCTGAGATTTAGGAAGCCCCCAGTCACCCTTTAAGCAAGTGGTGGAAACAAAATTCAATGGTAAGTCAGTCTCAATTCTAAACCACTGGCTTATTTTGATGTAATGTGTTATCCAGAAAAATAGATAATAGAAGTACCTTCATGATACTTAATTTATTGACCTTTGTTTCTTTTTTAGTCATTAGTTTTAAAGTTCACCCCTCAAAAAAAAAAAAACAATTGAACATCAAATTATTTAAATGCCATGCCTTTTTTTCTCTCTATGCATGATCCCATTGAAACTGAATTCAAATATTTTAAGCAGAATCTTCACATAATACCAGAAATTTTATTTGGTAGGTACAACACTATATTAACCAAATTATTTAGATCAACAGGAAAAATTGCAGCATTGAATTCATTTGGTAACAAGGCCATTTAAAAGATCTGAGAGAAATTAATTTAATAACAAAACCCCTCAAATTTCAATAGAAACATACAGCCCTACAAGGAGTGGATTAATTTTTGTGTGTTTGAAAACAAATATTTTCCAAACATATTTCAAAAACAACAATGTCAACTTTCACTTTTTCTATTTTTCTGAATCAGGAAAGAGTACAAAATATATGACTTTTTATAATGGATCAGTGTGATGTGGAAGAAAATTTATAGACTTCATCAGGAGTACAGCGTGGATTTGACTCTTACCTTCTCTTTCCTCCCATTCTTCCCTCATCAGCTTTGTGACAAGGAGCCCATTCCTTCAACTGCTGAGAGCCCCACCTCAGTCACCTCTCTCTGCAAGTTTACTTGAGGATAACAGGAAATAATAATGCACCATGGAGACATCCAGGGTGATGTGGAGTCCAGAGCTGGTACTTAGCAAAAGCTTGTTCTCTTCCCTTGCTACTCTGACCAAACAGGTGTGGGACATTCTTGGAACAAGGAATACAGATATGTTACATAGACGATTTTGAAAGGAAAGAATACAATTTAAAAAGACATTAATTATGCTACCGCTACCAAAAGTCAATATTCTGCTTCCCCATCTCTATTATGAAGTAAATTTCTCAAAGCCACTTTACTTGTGACTAATATTTCTAATGTACAGAATGATAAATTTGGACAAAAACCTTACCAGCTCTGAACCTGTATGATTCTCCTATTTCCCTAGATGAAAACCAGAGGCGGAAATGTTTCTCTTCCATCAGATATTAGCTCATAATTAAGCAGATAAAACTGAATGTTAATTACATCTTGTTCTTTAAAAACCTATTTTCTGGACATTCTGCAGGAGACAAATCACAAGAATGAGGTTTAGCATTTTAAATACACAATTCATTTTGCATATTCCTAAATTAGAAATCATTTCTACACAATAAAGCCCTCCTCAAAATGACTTCTGGAGGTTTAGGTTATCCTGAAATAATCACTCGCACAGAATATCAAAAGCACTGTGCTTATAAATGTAGGAAACAAACAAAAAAAGAACTGGGGGAGGACCTTTTAAAATTGTTTTTTTAATGGTCTCATTTTAATTAAAAATCAAACGTGTAATTTAGCTACATGAAGGGAGGCTGATATCAGATAATTAACATTTAAGTAAATCTTGCTGGCAACTTCTATGTGGCTGTCTTTATTAAGAAATGAAGGGGAAACTTTTAAAAACCCAACAGGAAAGGGCTTTTTAAAGTATTTGGAGTATTCTAATTGTATAAAACTTTATGTTTTACTTGTAATTTAGATGAGATAGAAATATTTCCAACAAGGCATTTTGAGGCATTTTGAGGCATTTCAATTCCCTGCTAGTTACAGGGCAGGGATTATCTTGCAGTTCAGGAGTGTAATGTCCAATAGGATAGAAATTAGCTACATTTGGCTTTTAAAACTTAAAATAATTAAAACTGTGAATTTATTTTATCAGTCACATGCACATATTTTAAGTACTCACATGGCCACTTCTGGTTCGTGGTCACCCTACTGAATGTCGCAGATCTAGAACACAGATGTTCCGTCACTGCAGAATGTTCTTCCAACCTGAACTGGAATGGAATCATTTTTTTCTTTTGTGCAAACTTTAAAATCAGAAAATATTCTGAATGTTTCCGTATTGGAATTGTAGTTTTAATATATTTCTTTTGGCTGAGTGCAGTGGCTCACGGCTCTAATCCTAGCACTCTGGGAGGCCAAGGTGGATGGATTACTTGAACTCAGGAGTTCAAGACTAGCCTGAGCAAGAGCCAGACCTGTCTCTAAAACATAGCCAGGCATTGTGGTCAGTGCCTATAGTTCTAGCTACTTGGGAGGCTGAGGTAAGAGCATTGCATGAGCCCAAGTTTGAGGTTGCTGTGAGCGATGATGCCACAGCACTCTACCAAAGGTAACAAAGTGACACTCTGTCTCAAAATATGTAATATGATATATTATAATGGATCATATAATATTAATTTAAAGTTACTACTGATATTCATATCATTCCTATAATCTAATTTACTGTAATTAAAGGTAATAGATTGTGGAGCAATGAAAATGATTAAATTAAGGAAGACATTAATGAGATTTAAAATATCACTATTTTTTTAAATTTCGCCAACAATGAAATAACACCTTAACTAACATTTAATGGCAAAATGCCTGTAATAATGGGTTTATGACGTTCTTGGGTCTGAGGTATGTGTGATTTCTTCTAGTACCGTCCAATAGAAATGCAATGCCAAGCATGACTGCCAGCCACAAACTTAATTACAAATTTCAAGTAGGCTAGGAGTCATGGCTCACAGATGTAATCCTAGCACCCTGGGAGGCCAAGGCAAGCAGATAGTTTGAGCTCACAAACTTCAGACCAGCTTGAGCAAGAGCGAGACTCCGTCTCTACTAAAAATAGAACAAAACTGAGACAAAAGGATCTCCTGAGCCCAAGAGTTGGAGGTTGCTGTGAGCTGTGATGCCATGGTACTCTACCCAGTAGAGTAACAGCTAGAGACTCTGTCTCAAAAAAAAAAAAATTCAAGTAGCCACATTACAGAAAGTAATAATAAAGGGTAAAATTAATTCTAATAATTATCTATTATCTCAAAAATTATCATTTTAACATGTAATCCATATAAAATTATTGAGATTTTTACTTTCATTCCACTAAGTCTTGCAAATCTGGTGTGTATTTTGCACTTCTGTACGTCTCATTTACGTGAGGCTCATGAATATGAATAAAACAGATGAATACAATTGGAATAACCAGACATTCATTTATTTACTTATTCTGCAATGCTTCTTGAGCATACATTGGTGCTGAGCCCTGCATGGGCTGAATGACACAGCAGTGAATGACACGTGTCCACTCTGAGAGAATTTCTAGTGTGGTGAGAAATATCACACACAAAACGGGAAAGTAATAACACTGGCTACATAATAATACCTCTACATGGAAAGACCTATGCAGAGTCTCTAGAAAACAGAAATTAGCCTGGTATTTAAAATGTTGATGAAGACCTTAAGAAATAAATATAAATATATATATGTACATATACACACACACATATATATAATAGTATATATACATATATATTTGTATATATATGATTTGATAAGAAAATGAAAAGTAAGGGCACAGGAATAAGAGAATAAATGTTCTTAGAAGAAAAGGCATATAGAAAGGAGGCATGCGTGAGGATGAGAGAGAAAGAGTGTGTGTGTGTGTAAAACAGAGTGAGACCCACAGTGCGAGTAAGAGATGGTTGAGGAACTGAAAGAAGGGTTCTACAAAATCGGAGTTTTCACTCTGTGAGCAGCAAAAACTGGTACAAGTGACACCAAGTACCTTCATACCTTTCATGAAATTTCTATTGTCTCTGATGCTTAAATTAAGGTCTACCCATATATTTGTTGGTAAGAATTAAAACAAAGGGCCAGTACCAGTTGAGTACTCCTTATCTAAAATGCTCCAAACCAGAGTGTATTTTTTATATTTATATAGGATTTTTTATATTTATGGAGTTTTGAATACTTGCATATGTATAATGGAATATCTTAGGGATAGGATAAAAGCTTGAACATGGGATTCATTTATGTTTCATAGACATCTTATACACATAGCCTGAATGTAATTTTATACGATAGTTTTAAGACGTGCACAAATGAAACAAAGTTCCCATGCGTTGCATAATCAGAAAGCAGCAGTGTTACTGTCTAAGCCACCCTTTGGATAATCTGGTATCACCATTATTCCCTACTCTTATTTCTATGCTACAAATAAGGAACCATTTCTTATACTTATTCACACATAAGTACTTAAGAGTCAAAAAATATGATATTCCATTAATACTGTGACAAATGACATGTTCAAGGTAGCTGAGCAGCACAGTGGCATCCCCAGAACAGCAGTACGAGCTGTTAAGCGTCACCCACAACAAGCAGAGGCCGCCTCTTAGTCTCCACCTATGATGCTCTGTTTTGATTAAAAGGTTATTGTGGGTTGAGGTTTTTTTTGTTTTTGTTTTTGTTTTAGGTAAAAATAAACATCAGAGATAGTTGGGGAACCAGGAAGAGGATCCTTTAGGGAAGAGAATGCATTACGCTGCATCACTTCTTAAAATGTTTTCTCCAGAGGCATCGCCCTGTACGATTAGGGATGCTCAACCTGTGTTATAAAATGAAAGAAGAGGAAGTTGGCCAAACAGTGCAAAACCACTGTTAACAGGGAAAATAGGAGAGGAACTGCAAACTCCTTAAGCAATTGCCACTGGGTGCTCACGACTCCCTGTCAATGAGCTTTCATCAGTAATAAAATCATTCAAAATTACCAGTGTTCTTGGGACATAGAGGATGCTCTTTACCCTAGAAACAAATCTTCACAGTCAAAAAATGAATGCCTGAGTGGAAGGGATTTTATTCTCATAGGGTGGTTGTTAATCTCCCACATAAGTCTCTTAATAATTACAAAAGTAAAAGTTAGCACAAGCTGTATTCTGAACCCTCAACCCCCAGCAATAAGTAAATAAGTTGAAAATACTTAAAAAAAGAAAGAAAGACAACTATGTTCTTTCAATTTTAGGAAAACCATCGTTTCCCACTGATCAGAACTTAGTGGCCTGGTTTGTGAAGTTCTTTCCTGGTATTGGACAGAGAATATTGGATCAAAATAAAGCTACCTTAATTGTAATGAAGAGATAAAGGATAAATGCGATATTGTCAGGTTCTCCATTCTCATTAATTGTAAAGTTAAATTTTTAAGGTTTAAGAGTAAGAGTCATTGGGTGAAGAAGGTAGAAATTGAAATAAAATAGATTTGAGCTTCAAAAATAAAAAAAAATTATTAATATTGACTTGAAATATATCCAGAGATCAGGTTGTAAAACTCCTCATTGATAATAAATCATATATTCTAACCTTTCTATAGTACCACTTATAACATTATTGACACTTTGAATAATTGCAGTTTTACATTCTAATAAACTGGAAAAACACAGGCTTATTTCTGTCTAATTTATTGTATTGACTTTCTTTTCTTTTTTTTTAATTAAGTCATCGCTCTGTACTTAATGCAGTCATAGGGTACAATGTGCTGATTTTATATACAAAATTTGAAATATTTTCATCAAAGTGGTTAACATAGCCTTCCTGGCATTTCTTAGTTATTGTGTTGAGACATTTATATTCTACATTTAGTAAATTTCACGTGTACCCTTGTAAGATGCACGATAGGTGTGGTCCCACCAATTACCCTCCCTCCACCCATCCTCCCCCCTCCCTTCCCCTCCCTTTCCCCTTTCCTCATATTCTTGGTCTATAATAGGATTATAGCTTTCATGTGAAAGCTATAAATTAGTTTCATAGTAGCAATTATACTTGTATAAATTATTGTTTCTGAGACAGAATTTCAACAGTTTTTCCCCAAGTAAACATCCTCAGTTTCTCTTACACTAAGTTTTGTTTCAATCTGTCAAGTCAGTTGACGTGGGGACAGAAGGTTTTAAGAAGCCAATAAAAGTAACAGAACAGTAAGAAAAAATATAAATTTGTCCTGGAATTTATTTTTAAAAGCTTTCCACTAAAGCAAAATTTAGAAAGCATCTGGAACCTGTCATTTGTGTGATTATAAATCTGAACAAGGAGACACATGTATGTGTCAGAAACAGAAATAGTTCTGTGTTCACGATCTGGCTGCCATCAGATATCTTTGGGGAGGATAGAGAAAGAGGTACAGGGTTTGAGAATTAGGAGAGAAATCCACTGATTTATTCTGTGGATGCCACTAATCCTCCTTTATAGGTTGACTGATTGAACTGCTACCCTTATAACCTCTTCCTCATTCTAAGCTCATCCCATTCCTTTTTTTTTTTTTACAGCTTCTTTTTCTTTTCTTTTCTTTCTTTTTTTTTAAATTAAATGATAGCTGCATACATTAATGCAATCATGGGGTAAAGTGTGGTGTTTTCATATACAATTTAAAATATTTTCATCAAACTCGTTAATATAGCCTTTATGTCATTCTCCTAGTTACTGTGTTAAGACGTTTATATTCTACTTTTAGAAAGATTCACTTGTACCCTTGTAAGATTCCGCCCATCCATTCCCCTCCCCTTCCCCATATTCTTAGGCTATAATTAGGTTATAACTTTCATAAGAAAGCTATGAATTAGTTTCATAATAGGGTTGTATACATTGGATACTTTTTCTTCCATTCTTGTGATACTAACCAACGTCTAGAAAAAAAAGATGATGCAATAGTCTATCCATAGGCTTAGTGAAAATGGGATGCAGGAAAGTTTCCTCATTGTTTTCAATAATATATTTAAATACTAACACTGTTGTTCTAGATAATACTTATATATGCAATGTATACATGCATATTTTAATTATGCATGTAGACATACATGTAAGGTACAGATAGATGGATATATATGATGGGGAGAGAAAAAGAAGTTGGTTAACCATTAAAAGTTTGCCTTATTTTGCTCTCTTTCCTACCTCTCTCTGCATCCTTCTCTGCTCTCTTTGCCTCTCTTCCCCCTCGCTCTTCTCTTCCCCACTCTCTCCTTATCTCTCTCCTCTCTTTTCTCCCCTCTTTTCTCTTCTCCTCGGTGCTGCTCTGCAGCCTCCCTCCCCCCCACCAATAAAGACCTTTCATACAAGAAAAAAAAATTAAAGTTACCTTATTTTGGAAATTTTTCCTGAAAATTTTTACTTAATTAGATAAAGTAAATTTAGGGAAGATTTCAAAATAAATTGAGCTAGTGTATGTCTCTTATTGACATATAGTTTTGGTATTTATTTTAGACTTTAACTTCTTAGATCATGTTCGGAAGATATATCTCCAAATGATTTCACATAGCATATTCTTTTTTCTTTTTTTTGTAGACACAGAGTCTTACTTAATTGCCCTCGGTAGAGTGCTGTGGCATCACACAGCTCACAGCAACCTCCAGCTCCTGGGTTTAGGTGATTCTCTTGCCTCAGCCTCCCGAGTAGCTGGGACTACAGGCACCCACCACAACACCTGGCTATTTTTTTGTTGCAGTTTGTCCGGGGCTGGGTTTGAACCCACCACCCTCAGTATATGGGGCCGGTGCCCTACCCACTGAGCCACAGGCGCCACCCATAGTAATATTATTTATATTTACTCAAACTTTCTTATTGTCTCTGGGGCTGAACATATGACTATGGTAAGTGAAAAGCAAGAGTTATATTTTGGTCAAATTAGTTATATATCAGAAATGATATTATCTAGTTACCAATTCCTGGATAATGAAAACTTATGCAGCAATAAAAGAAATGGTTGAGAATTACTGTTCACACTTTAAGGTGTTCTTCCTGAACCAGTTGAATTTGATTTCCAAAATATATGGGCATTTTTTCATGTGTCTGTAGACCATGCACCTGTCTTCTTCAGAGAAGCTACTATTCAAGTCTCTTGCCCACAATGAAATGGGATCACTTGTTCTTTTCTTATTAATAAGTTTAAGTTCTCTGTGGATTCTGGTTATCAGACCTTTGTCAGAAATGTAACCTGCAAATATCCTCTCCCATTCTGAGGGCTGTCCACTTGCTTTACTTACATGTTCTTGGCAGGGTGGAAGCTTTTTAGTTAGATCAGATCGCAGAATGTATTTTTGGTATTGCTCCAATTGCCCAGGGTATCCTCCTCATAAAGTATTCTCCCAAGCCAATTTCTATGTGTATATGACTTAATAAAAGGATAAAAAAAAGAAATATATAGGGACATATTTACTTATACTAAACTTTAAGAAAAATGTCTTTAAATGCAGCATTTTGCTTTAAGTGTAAACATCAGATGAGAGGAAAGAGTTACAGCATCGATGCCTACACAACTCCCATTTAATGGAAAAGAATGAGTCCGTGCATGACAGTAGTCACAATTTTCAGGAAATATACCATTCTCACTAGTCTCTCCTTCTTCAGCTTCCAAGAGTGTAATTTTTTGATATTGCCACACACATGAGGGTACAAAGGTTTCTCTCTATCATAAGTAAATAAGGAATTTCACAAATATAAATACAACAAATTAAGAGCCTACAATTTATAAACAAATGATATAATGCTTCATTAAGTTTATTTTGACCTCAAAGTGTCAGCATTTCTCTTTTAGACTCAACAGACTGGTGTTTACCATAGATATGTCAAAATTATCCTCCCACTTGCAGAAGAATATAGATGAAGATTATTAAAAGAATAAAATAGTGATGACAACAAAAGTCTGGACATTTGGGAATTTAATCTTGACTTCGATCCTTGATACAGATTTCCTCCTCTCTCTGACCATAGGCTTGGGATTCTTTTAGTAACATTTGGTTATTGCCTGACTGTGACACCTCTCCTGCGCCTAATCTCAAACCTTCGCTTGTCACTCTCTGGTACTGCTTTAGGAATCTCATCTAACCTGGGGATTTAAAATAATGTCTCTAAGTTGGTAGTTCACAACTCTCCTATCTTGGTTTGAGTACACCTTATATTATGTCCCCACTCCTATGTATAAAAGCTTGCAATCTAATAGAACATTACAAAATGACCACAAGTTTCTGAACACTTGTCTCCAAATCCTGTTAAGGGTAGTAGTCTTGCCATATAGATATGCTCACCAAACACTCATCAGTTGTTCTCTTCAGGACATTTTGCGGGGAATACCTTTCTGCTATGGCCAGAATTATGTCCCCCCCAAATTCATATGTTGAGGGACTAACCTTCAATGAAAACAGTGTCTTCAGAAGGTAATTAAGGTTAAATGACTTTTTAATTTTATTTTTTACTTGTAATATTTTGGGGACAGAAGAGTTGTGTATGTTTACAGAGTATATGTGATCTTTCAGTACAGGCATATGATATGTATAATCAATCAAGGCAACTGAGGTATCCATTGCCCTCAAGCATTTATCATTTCTTTGTGTTAGTATTCCAAATTCACTCTTTTAGTAATTTTAAAGTAGGCCATAATATTTGATCAGTATTGTCACTGTTTTGTTAGTAAATAGTGTTCATTCTCTCGAACCAACTATATTTTCCTGCCCATTGACTAGCCTCGCTTTATTCCCCTCTCCTTGCTTGGTTTCCTAATCTGTGGTAACCATTGTTCTACTCTGTATCAACATAAGATCAATTATTTTAAATATCTAGCTCCCAATATGAGGGAGCCTATATAAAGTTTGTGTTTCTGTGCCTAGTTTATCTCACTTAAGATAATTTTTCCAGGTCCCTCTATGTTCTTGCAAATGGCAGGATTTCATTCCCTTGTATGGCTATATAATGTTCTATTTTATATATGTAGCAAATTTCTTTTTTTTTCCAAATATCTTTATCCTTTTATCTGTTGATAGACACATACGTTGATTTAAAATCTTAGCTAACGTGAATAGTGCTGCATTAAGTAGGAGAGTGTAGGTATCGTCAAGTCACTGAATTCCCCTCTTCATGTATACCCAGCAGTGGGTAATAGGAGAGTTCCATTTTTACCTCTGTGTTTCTGTTCCTCTTTGAGGAACTTCCATATTCTTCTCCATTGAAGTTGCACAAATTGACATTCCCACCAACAGGGTGTGAGAGTTCACCATTCTCTACATCATCTCCAGAATTCATTATTGTTATCTTTTTGATACTATTATTTTAACTGAGGTGGGATGATATCACATTGTAGTTTTGTTCATCATATCTCTGATGACTAATAGTGTGCATTTTTTCTTAAGCCTCTTTTCAAAGTAAATGTCTATTCCTTTGCCCAGGTTTAAATTTGATTATTTGATCTGTTCCTATCAAATTGTTGGAACTCTTTATACAGTCTAGCTATCAAACCCTTGTTAGGTGGGTAGTTTGCAAATTGTTTCCTTTGCTGTGCAAAAGCTTTTAGGCTTGCTATAATCCCAGTTGTCTAATTCTGTTTTGTTTGCCTGTGCTTTGGGGGCAGATGTTATTCAAGAAATCATTGTCCACATAAATGTCCTGAACTGTTTCTTTATTTTTTCTTTTATTTATTTCTTCCCTTTTATTTATTTATCCCTTGGTAGAGTGATGTGGTATCATACCTCACAGTAACCTCAGTCTCTTGGGCTCAAGAGATCCTCTTACCTCAGCCTTCCAAGTAGCAGGGACTACAAGTACCTGCCACAATATCAGGCTAGTTTTTTCTGTTTTTAGTAGAGACAGAAGTGTCACTCTTGCTCAGGCTGGTCTTGAACTCACAGGCTCAAGGGATGCGCTTGCCTTGGCCTCCCAGATTGCTAGGATTTCAGGTGTGAGCCACCCCTCAGGCCCAATGTTTTCTTTTAGTAGTTTCATAGTTTCTGGTTTTAAACTTAAGTCTTTAATCCATTTTGATTTGATTTTTGTATATGGTGAGAAATAAAGGTCTAGTTTTATTCTCCAGCATTTGAATATCTCGTTTTCTCAGCACCATTTATTAAAGAGACTGCACTTACTTCAATGTATTTTTTGGCACCCTTGTGGAAGGTCACTATGTGTGTGTGAATTTATTTCTGGGTTCTCTGTTCTCTTCTATTGGTCTATATGTATTCCTATGTTTTGGTTACAACTCTCTAGTATAATTCGAAGTCAGGTAGTATAAGTCCTTCTACTTTATTCTTTTTGCTCAGGATGGTTTTGGCTATTCTGAGACTTCTATAGTTCCATATAACTACAGGATTTTTTTTTTTTAATTTCTGTGAAGAATGTCATTGGTATTTTTATTGAGGTTGAATTGAATCTATAGATTGCTTTGGGTGGTCTGGACATTTTAACAATATTGACTCTTCCAATCCACAAGCATGAAATAGGTTACCATTTATTGTGTGTTTTCTTAATTTTCTTTCATGAATGTTTTATAGTTTTTATTGTAGAGATTTTTTTACTTCTTGGGTTAAATTTATTCCTAGGAAATTCATTTTATTTGTAGCTATTATAAATGAGACTTTTTTGGGGTTTCTTATTCAGATTTTTTTTTTAATTTTACCTTTTTTGTTTTTAATTTCAGGCTCTTTTATTCTATGAATATTTATAGAACATCAACTATAGGCAAAACATTGACATAATCATTGAAGATAACATTGGGACAAATACATCAATTTTATGAGGAAACAAAAGCATTATCTGCAAATCAATTATGAGATAAGTGTACTCATTACCACCACTCCTAGTAAAGCTGAAGATCCTAGCTAATACAATTATGATAACTAGATTCCTCCTCCCCGAAATTTTTGCTTTTGGGGTTTCCATTATATCTCTTTATGCTATCAATATTTTTTTTTATTTTATATTGATATAAGGGTACAAATGTTTAGGTTACAGTCTTTTCATTTCTATGATAAAGTCTGAGTTATAGTCAATCTTTTGAAAAATTGTTGTAGTTATTATTGTTGATATGTTTGTCTTTAAGTCTTCCTATTTAAGGTATAAGTAGTTAATACATCACAATTACAGCAATAAAGTATTATGTGACAGTTTACTATTATTGGTGAGTTTTATGTTTTCAGATGATTTCTTTTATTCTTCATATACTTTTCTTCCAAATAAAAGAGATATATTTAGCATTTCTTAGAAGCCATTAATGGAATCTCTCAGCTTCTGTTTGTCTCAGAAAGTCTTTATTTGTTCTTCTTGTCTTCAGGATGTTTTATTCTAGGTTTAAGCCTGATCTCCTGCTTTAGCATTTGAATATGTTATGCCACACTCTCCTGGCCTTTAAGGTTTCCACTGAGAATTCTTCTGCCAGATGTATTGGAGTTCCTTTATATGTTATTTGTTTTTTTTTTCTTGCCTCCCTTAAAATCTTTTATGCATAAACTTTAGGACCTAAATTATTAAATTAATTTGATAAGTCTTGTTTGAGTTAAATCTGTTTGGTATTCTATGACCTTCTTATAGCTAAAAATTGGTATCTTTTTCTAGGTTTAGGAAGTTCTCTGTTATTCTTTCTACGAATAATGTTTTTCCCCAATCTCTCTCTTTCCACCTTTTCTTAAAAGCCAGTAGCCCTTATATTTATCCTTTGTAGAATATTTTCTAGATCTTGTAAGTGTTTTTCATTTATCTCTTCTAATTGTGCATTTTTGAATATCCTTTATTTAAACTTAGTACTTCTTTCTTCTGCTTGATTATTTTTGCTAGTGAGAGATGCTAATGCAGTTTTCACTTTTTAATTGAATTATTCAACTCCAGAATTTCTAGTTTATTTTCTTTTTGTATTATTTCAGTCTCTTTGTTTAACTTTTGAATTCCTTCTCTATATTATTTGAATTTCATTGAGCATTTTCAGGACAGCTGTCTTTGAATTCATTGTCTGAAAGTTCACATATTTCCATTACTGTGGAGCTGGTCGCTAGTGTCTTATTTAGTTCATTTGGTGAGATCATATTTTTCTGCATATTTATGATATTGGGATGTCCTTGGATGTCTGGGGATTGATGAGTTAGATATTTGTTCTAATATTCACAGTCTGGGCTTCTTTGAACCAATGTTTCTTGACAAGGGTTTCCAAATATTCAAAGGGAAATGACTGTTCTTATCTAAGGCATTTTATAAGCATTGTGGTTTCCCCAAACATAGCAACACTGTGACTCTTGCAGATGCTCCATGATACTATGTTAACTTGGGTAAGATATGAGAGAATTCCCACTATTACCAGGACATGTCTCTCACCGTCTTCTCTCCCTCTCTGTGCTGGGCTGCTGGAGTTGGGGGAGGAATGATATGGACATTCATTTATGTCAACCATGGCTGGGACTACACAAATCACACCTGAACCCAGCCCACTCTCACCCCAAACCAGTGTGACTTTTGCCTGGCTTCCTCTGTGTTTATTCCAAGCCCAAGGGCCCTTTGGTCAGCAGGTATTGAAACTTGCCAGGACTAGATTCTTTCCTTCAGGGTAGTAGATTTCCTTCTGACCCAGGGTGGGTCCAGTATGCCATCCAGGAAATTAATCCTCGAAGTTGGTGCTTCCAAAGTCTGCTTAGTACATTGTTTAACACTGGCTAACCTCATTGCAACTCAAGTTGTAAAGCAGTAGTCCTTTGAAATCTTCTGATTTCTTCCATAAGTAGAAGACTCTACCTAAGCTGTACTGCCTGTAGTTGGCTCTTGGCTTGGCCACTAAACCTGACATCTCGCTGGGTCATATGGTTCCCAATTCTACTACCTCCAATCCAGCAGAAACATAGGACTTGCCCATGCTATAGTTTTAGGGGTCTGGCTGCTATATAGTTTATTCCAGGCCCCAGGCTACTATTTGTCAGCTATTGGTGAGGCTAGTTGGAATCTCAGGTTTCTCCTACTGCAGGAGGCAATATTTCCCTCTGGTCAGGCTGCTCTCTCCATGGACAGAATTCTGCCCTATGCTGTGTTTTTCTGCAACAAGGCAGCCCTGAGGTCCAATGCAAAGTCCTGTAATCACTTCAGTCTCCCTCCACCAGGTGTTGGCAAAGTGCTGGGTGGGAGTAGCGATGGTGGTATAGGCAGTGCAAGACTGTCTTTTCTGCTGTCTTCAGTGCCTCTTTTCTAGATATGATATTCAAACAAGGTGCTATGATTGATTACCCGGTTTTTGATTCTTCAGCTGTCTTTCTCTGCCCAGGAAAGTTCAATAAATGTATAAGGGCAAGGTCCTGATCCAATAGGACTGTGAAGTTGTGGTAACAGAAGACAGATTCCCCCCCTCCCCCCATCTTTTCTCCCCATGCAGTGAGAAGTTAGCAATCTGCAATCCGGGAATAAAGTTCTCAACAGAAGCCAAACTGGTATAAACCTTGATCCTGGGCGGTTGAGCCCCCAGACTATGAGAAATAAATTTCTGTTGTTTAAACCACCCAGAGTCCTTAGTAACTTGTGACAGCTAAGTCAACTCATATAGATTCTTTGTTAGTCTGTTTCTAGCTCTGCTTTCAGACCTTTCTCTAATTGCTGCCAAATGTCTGTTTTAAGTGATCATTTTTATTTCTTTCAGAATTTTTAAGTTGTTTTGTTTTATTTACTTCCAAAGATCACAAGGATTATCACAAGTTTGACCTGAAACAGCATGCACTTGTATTTACTACAACTTCCCTAAATAGTCTTTCTTTCCCTGAGTGTCTGGCTCCAAAGTTTAGCAAGTAAGTGCAGATTGAAATTCATGTAATTTTCCTCTATCAGTGTAGCAGAGAATGTTTAATGACATATTCCAAAGTGATACAGGGGAATTTCTTATGTTGCTAATATGTACTGGAATAGACCTTTCTAGAGCAGCCCAAGTCTGACTGTTTGTGCCAGAAGCCTTAAAGTCACTTTTATCTTTCAATACCATAACTTCTCAGAATCTGTCCTCAGTCAATAATCAGAGAAACCAAGAGAATCTTCTAGGCAATTATGTTTGCTAAATCAAAAATAACAAATCAAACTGCATGTCCATCTGTATAGAAAAGCCAACGGATTTATGGTAATCCACATGTTGGAATACTGTAGAGCTAATAAAGAAGATATTTGCAAAAGGGTTTTAATGATCTGGGGAAATTTTGATAATATAATAAACCAAAAGCACACACAATGATTCTATAATTATTTGACAACTGCAAGGTGTACCAAAGGTCACCCATAAAGTCACCATACATAGGGAAAATGAGAAATTATAGTTAAATGTACTTTATTTATAAAATATTCATTATAAAATTTTAACAAAATATTAAAAAAGTATTCCCTACTTATGGCCACTCTTCTCAACATTTCATAATGAATATTTTGTGATTATTTGTGTGTGTTTGTGTGACAGGTAAAAATAACAAAAAAAAATTAATAGCTGTGATTTTAATTTTCTCTTTAAAGTTTTACTTCTTTTCCAACTTACCACAATAAAAATGTCACTTGTAGATTTGGGAAAAAATCAGTATTATGTCTTAAAAGTTTTTTATAGTACTTCTAATCTATTCACTATGCCTAACATTGCTTGGGTTCTAACTTATTGTGTATATGACTTTGCTTACATTATTTACCTTTCATGGGAAATAAAATAACTTCTTAAATACCAGATTATACTTCTCTTAGTATCTGAATTTTAGATGCAAGCAATGCTCTCAGCAAAAATTTTATAATCTCAAAAATTATGATTTCCTTTATGACCAATTTTAGACAGGTATTTTATTTTGGTACCAAGCATTGTTCACAGACAATAAAGAGGGTATGAAAAGATCATTCCTGCTGTGTATGAGATTGTTAGCACAAAGAATTGTTTCTTAGTCTGACCCAAAGATTTAAAGATAATGTGTTCTTTGGTTTATACTCCTCTGGAGTTCACTCAATGGGAAGAACTTAGAAGGTACTCAATAAATGTTTAATTGAATGGACCATTTGAAAGCTTCAAGGCCAGCCTGTAAAGTTATACTATGTAGTGAGCACTCATGGGTCTAGCCCTGCTATCTTTATATCCTCATTTTAGTTGCTTTGAATTTATTCTAAGGTGAGTATTCTGAATTCTTTATAAGTGTTTCCAAAGTAATTGTATAATATTGATTAGAGACTCATTGCTTATTCAAGAACTATATTTGCATTTCCAATTGTTGTTTAGTTGTGTGTTTATTCCCAAGAGTACAGCCAACCTGTTTTGAATTTTGTAATAATAAGAAATGATGAACTTTTGTCATTACAGTTCAGAAGATATGCTTGCCATTTAACGTGCTAACTGTAAAGATATACATGAGATATACATTTTACATTGTTAGACTATTATTTTACTTTTTTGAGAGTAATATAGTTGAGTTGGCTGATGCACATAGGAATCATGGCAATCTTCTCAAAATTCCCCTGAATGAATTAAATAAGATGTGAAATCAAATAATACGATGAGGTTGTATGTTATTTCCCTTTAAAAAATAGGTGGTCCTTATAAATACCTGATATTTATCAATTTAATTGATTTAGAGCTACTCTGCTTTTTTTTATGAGGACTACTGAGCATGTTTTCTTACTCACTGAAATTTTAAAACTCTGTCCTGATGAAATCTTATTTTAGTTCCTCCATTTAAACAATTTTTAAAGCAACCAATTTTAACATTTTCTTAAATACCAGGCTGTGGGCCTGCCTTGATGAGTGATAATTCTTGCTGGGTATGAAATTTCATGTTTGGTTTTCAAGCCTCCCAGCAATAGCACTGAGCAATCACATCATAGATTATTTCATATCTCTCACTGAAGTGCCTGCTGTGCTTTGCAGAAATCTCAGTGAGAAAATATACATACTTAGGCTTATAGTACCACCTTCACGGTCAGCCTCAGGGTAAGGAGATAATAAAGTGCAGGTCTAGTTTTTATAGCTTGTATTTATTGAATGTGTCCCTGATTGAGATATGTTTATGAAAAATAAAATATGAGCCATGTTGTTTCGTTACATGTCTAATACATTCCAACTTTGAAATTAAAAAATAAATAGTGACTTCTGCCACGTGGCACTGCACCTTTTTAAAGAGATGACAAGAGACTGCAATAATTCAGTCGTGCATATTTAGTCTGTCTTCTTGGCAGGTTGATTCAGAGGTAGATGAAGGAACCCGTGGAATTTCTTCCCTGTCTATTTAACATTATTCCAGGAAACATTTTATACTAACAATAGTATATAAAATGAGAGGAAGCTTTTCCCATTCTCCAAACATGAGTTTAAGATGATTAGTGTATTCTCTCGTCTGTTTTTAGGCCCTGGCAACATTGTGGTGTCTCAACTGCAATCAAAATCAATCAGCTTTTCCAAATAAACTTAATCTTATGGACCTTTACTCACCAGTAACATAGAATAGCTACACTTAAAAAAGTACATTTCTGCGTTTCTTATGGCAGTGTTCCTGAAGAACATGCAGCTCACTGTTCCTCAAAAATGCTAAAATGAAGAATGCGGAAATGTACTCAAAGCCACTGTTCTACAATGCCATCAGCTGTGGGTAGAGTTATTTTAAAATGAGAAACTAGTCAGGTTTCTTACACCTGAAAGCCTAGTACTCTGAGTGGGTGGATTACCTGAGCTCAGGAGTTTAAGACCAGCCTGTGCAAGAGCTCCAATCACCACTAAAAAAAAAAACAAAACCCAAAACTCGTCAGGTGTCATGGCAGGCGCCTGTAGTCCCAGCTACTCAGGAGGCTGAGGCAAGAGGATAGCTTGAGCCCATGAGTTTGAGGTTGTTGTGAGCTATGATGCCACAGCAGAGTGAGACCCTGTCTCAAAAAAATTGCCCTATTAAAGTGCTAATTGTAAAGATATGCATGAGATATAATACATTTTACATTGTTAGACTATTATTTTAAAATGTGTTTTAAAAATTATTTTAAATAATAGTCTAAATAAATAAAAAAAGAAAAAAAAGAAAGAATCTTGATCATGTGTTAGAATGTTGAGGAAAATTCATGCTTTATGACCCACGGGCTTCTTATGAAAATTTTGTAAAGAGGATTTTTGTGTTTTCTTTTTTTTTCCTTGTCTTGTCTTTGGGTCAGGTTTTCTGAGAGACTGCTTCAATTTTATTTTATTGACCTTAAATCACCATGGTCATCTCCCACTTAGAAAGCTTAGAACCACAAAAATAGCCCCACCATTCTAATTGGGTTGGCATTAATCACATTCAATTTTACATTTCACCCTTATTTTTCCCTGGAATATATATTTTCACTTTTTAAAAATTATAAGTTTGTAGTTATCTTTGGGAAACTTATTCAGATACTTCAGTCGTTTTTGTAATGAGGTGGTGTATATGCATACATAGTACAGAAAAAAAAAACCATTTAGGATCTTTTCTTCTTGGCAACAAAGCCAATCCTTAATTCTATTTCTGGCATCAGAGATTCTATTCTGTTGAAAAATTTAGCTGTTTCACTTGTAAGTATCCTAAGGAGATTCTGGTCTTTTCCTGATGTTTATATTCCTGACCATTCCTGTAGAGCACAGAGAGCACCCGGCAGTATGAGTGCCATAAAGAATTCTGAGATAAACTTAATCGTCTCAACCTGCTGGTGGCACCTCCCACTGTCTTTCTTCAGTGTATACTTAATAGATGCAGTCCATTCATTTTATGAAGTAACCAAGAGGATTATTCATTCATTTTCCACCTTCTTGGGTCATTGATTCACAGCTTCGCTCAGTGTGCAATAACACACTGGTCTGATTTTACACTATTTTCAACTACTTTCTTAAAAATATCATGTGAGCTTTAGGTTCTCTGGGCAAAATATTCCTGAATACTCTTGACTATTAAATTTAGCTACTAAGTTTAATTTTGTCTGAAGGAGTCTGACATTTTTCTTCATTTGATTCCAAGTCCTGATGCTTTGGCATCTCTCCTGTGGTCTAACCGGCATATTTTCCTGCCTGCTACAATCATGTTTCAGGGGTATAACTACTTTTTTTTTTCTTTCAACCCACATTATGCCACAATCCAATCACCTTGGTGAAACTAGTGTTCTTGTTTTTCTGTTGCTCTTTTCAAAAGCTTTTAGCAAATCCTTTTGGTACTACAACCCTATCAATTCCATCATGCTTTCTGCACAATTATGTTTGGAGAAGTAATATTTGAATCCGGAGACAAGTCTGAAAAATAACAGCCAAGTTTAATAAGAGATCATTTCAATGATGGGACGAGTAGAAATTTCTTTGTTCACAATAAAATGTTGTATTATTTCCTGCATGTGAATTCTTTTTCTTTTTTTTGAGACGGAGTCTCAAGCTATCCCCTTGGGTAGAGTGCCATGGCATCACAGCTCATAGCAACCTCCAACTCAAGGTCAAGCGAGTCTCCTGCCTCCGCCTCCCAAGTAGCTGGGACCACAGGTGCCTGCCACAACACCCGACCATTTTTTTTTTTTGGTTGCAGCCATCATTGTTTGGCGGGCCCCGGCTGGGGATTCAAACCCGCCACCTTAGGTGTACATGGCTGGCGCCTTAGCTGATTGAGCCACAGGCGCCGAGCCCTTGCATGTGAATTCTAATAAAAAATTCCAGTAGTCCTTTACTAGATAAATGCTATCCAGATGTAATAAGTCAAAAGGTTTTCTAACTTATAACCCTCCTATACCTTTCTCACTTGTTCAGTATCTGTATAAAAACAATTTCACTGAAAACAACTGATTATAAGTAACTTACCATCGTTACTTATAATCAACTTACCACGTGATCACAATGGCAGAGCTCTGTTATAGTTTAGATTTAGGAGTAGTGAAGTTTTATAAGATTTCATATCTATAAGAGTAGCACATCAAAACTCTTGATCACTGGAAGAACAAAAGTTAGAGAAGATGAAGTCCAAAAGTCTCTATTACTATATTTTATTATTAAAGTATTTAATACTATATTGATTTTAAAGACCTCCAGAGCTAGAAGAAAATAAAATTTCAGAGAAATAGGACATTTCGTATTCTTAAGTCAAATACTGTTTCCCTTTATACCAACTTAATTTTAAGAGAAAGGGCATGAAATTAAGAGATTGTCTTCTTTAAAAGGACAAGGCATCTAATTATCACATCGAATAAGAAAGTAAAATTCTGAGTGTAAACGTGTTGACTCTCTCAATTTAATCTTTAATCTAAGGAAACGTTAAATTTAACCTTTCTCCAAAATTCCCTTTTCTTTCATCTTCTCTTGTTTGCATATTTTCAGCTGAATCTCCTCCATTTTCTCATTATCTGCTTCATTAACCCACTTCCTGTCAAGCTTTCCATGTGCTTGTGTATGCTGCTTTTTGATTTAAAATGTGATCTGCACCCATGCTTTCAAATCTTTTTTATTACTGATTAATGAGGACTCAAAAATTGTTTAAGATTTGCTGAGTAGCTATTATATTCTGAGCACTATAGTAAGCACTGCAAGTATGAAAGTGAATAACATATAAACACTTCCCTCAAACAGTTCACAGCCAATAGAAGCCATAGGCATTTAAGGAAATAATTATGGTACAAAGAGATATGTGAAAAAATGAATAGGCTGAATGTAATGTCACTTCTCATTAGGGCGTGCTATAGTACACAGTTGGGATAAGCTAGTGGAAAGAGAGGAAAAGACTTTCTCATACACTCACACACACACACACTCATACACACGGACATTTGTATCAATGTGGATTTTTCCTGGCAGAGACAGGATGTAGGGACCTCCATAGACAAAACAGCCCAACTCAAGGATTGGAAACATGACCTGGAATGGTGTGCACAATGCACTGGGTAGAGTTAGGGGTGTAGTGCTGAATTCTTACGGGGAACTGCTATGGAGATATAAAAACAGTGTTGGAAGAGAAATTCTCTTTGCATCAATTCTATGGAAGATGCATAGTCATTTCAGAATTATAATCAGGAAGGGACATTATTAATTTTAATTTATCAACATCACTTTGGTGACAGTATAAGTGATGATCAAAAGGGAATGAGACTGGATAAAGAATGAAAAATCTGTTGGGGGAGACAGTGTGGAAGGGAGATTTGAGATCTGAGGTGCAGCCCTGGGGATGGAGCACAGAGAATGGCTGAGAGAAACGTTTAGAATGGAGACTGTGTACGTCTTGAGTGTTATTTGATTTGGGAAAACTGATTGAAAAATGATAATCTAGAAATAAATCCCAGGTTTCTGGTTTGTGTGGGTGGCGATGCTAATAAACCAAGATAGGACTGGAGTTGAATATGTTATTGCTTACTAAAATCTGTTCACTTCCCTGCATAGCTTTAAAATCCCTGCTATTGGATTCATTTGTGTCCGTGTGACTCCCTTCGGGTAATGAAACGAGGAGGGAGCTATAAGAGCAAGCATCCGGTTTATAATGTTTTTTCCTGTATAAAGCCCTGTGATGTTGCAAGTGGACACTTTCCATTAATATGGATCCCAGAATTAAGAGGGCCTGGAGCAAAGATCCAGCTGACCAATGATATAAATTTCTTTCTTTAAGGCAGTGAGATACCAGGGTCATTTGTTAACTGTGCTCTGATGTAATCTATCCAGACTGATACAGAAAAAATATACCATTAAAAAACAAATGAAACTTTGAGAGATAATTAATTCTGTTTGGGGCAGGTTAAGACTTGACTGGTAGGAGGCCCCCCTTACATTTATGGCATTAGAGAACTCACGAAACACAAGGTTCTTGTTTATTAATCAGTTCTTCTTCTTGCTGTTTTATTTATTGCAAGGTGATACTGCATAATGGCTAAAGGCATGTTTCCTAAAACCAGATCGCCTTTGTTTGAATTGTGGTTCTTGAATCTCAGTCTTTTTTATGGGTTAGTTTCCTCACCTATAATATGATCGTTCTACCTTGTAGAGTTGTGAGGAATAAAGTAAAAGATGTATGTGCACTCAGAAGACTGGCTCATATTAAGTGCTATGTAATGTTACTGTTACTATCTTTATATGCATAATGAGATACTTTCAGAAAGCAGGTGAAATATTCCAGTAGGTATGCTTGCAAGATATTTCCGTTTTCATTGAGGGTGGCAGAAAAAATAATGAAGAAAAAGATTTCCAGGCTTATCTTTTGAGACAATCTGCTCTATTTAAAGTCATTTTTATCATTTACTTTAAACTGAGATTATCTTCTTTAGGTATAAAAAAAATCTGAAAATTTAATATGCTAATTGGCCCTTTTGATATGTATACCTCTTGTCTTTAGGAGATATGGAAGAGTTATTTTAGGATTAAACAATTCTTTGAAAATTAAGTTTGATCAAAGACACATAAAAATGTCAAACAACTAATTAAAACAAGGAATAGCTTATTGTTGCAAGATCTTGAAAATACTAAAAGTTATGCCAAGTTATTCTGGGATTTCTTCTTTCTATTGGAGGGCCTCATATTTTAAATTTTTAGTATTGCCTGGTGGCTGCCGACATCTCTCTGCAGAGCTGCTTATGTTTAGAAAGTCCTGTCTTCTGGTCTAGAGCAGGTTATCAAAGTCTGCTCTGCTAAGTTAGTTTGAAGAACGTGACTTTCCTAGGTGGATGATGTTGTCAGCACCAGGCTACATGTCACCCGAGAAAGGTGCTGTGTCTAACCACCTCCTGAACCTCACTGTCAGTCATCAGGAAAGTATCTACATTTCATCATCCTTCACTACGCAAGAAAAGAAAGGGTTCAGTGAGTGTTTGGTGAGACGCTGTAATGGGATGGCATTCTGTCAAACCTTATAATGAACAAATGCATAAGATGCAACCTTTGCCCTTAAAATGTGGGCTTTTTGTTCCACCTATTCTATCTTTCCAGTTCCATTCGTGATTTAAGAAAGTCCTCTGAGTATTCTCAGTGGCCAGGCTCAAAAGGGACAATGAGCTTCATCCAAATGAATTATCTGAGTAGGAAGTTTAAAACAAAAGAGTAAGAATTGACTAATTAATCATACTTTCTGACCAAAAAAGAAAAAAATCCTTTTATACAATTTGGAGAAATTTTAACTGGGTATTGAAGATAATTTTTAATTATTTTTAAGTATAATAGGGCATACAATTCCCTCATTCTCTCTCTTTTCTTCTTAAACCAAGTTTAATATCAGGTTTTTCTTTCAATGTATGTCATTGTGCTGATTTGATTAGCCTGCCTTGTTACACATGACCATCCTGATGATAACCATTTATAGAAGATGTTTCTCAATGTCAAATGTCCAAAAATGTGAATGTTGTTTAAAACACTTGTTTTTGTTTGTTATGACACTAAATTTTAAAATAGAATTGTTAGGGTACAAAAAATATTTTTTGTTTTATTTAAATAAACACTAGGAAAAAAAATCCCAAAATATTACAGTTCTCTCATCAGAGAAAAGGAAACTGCACAGGTATTAAACTGCAGGCAGTCATGAATAGCGGTAATATACAAACTAGAATACGCTGAGACCACAGAGGTCTCGGTCGTCAAGCAGGCTTCTTGTCTGCTGGCATGTGTTATTTTGGGAATAAGAAAGAATGCCCTTCTAAAGGGCAAAATAAATGTTCAGAAAAATCAAACATTTTCATCAAGGAACTGAATCTAATCCCTTAAATGATGGAGAAGCACAGGCAGGGAGCCCTTCCCTTGCTAGGTAGCAATGACACTCGAGGCCAAAGGGGCCAGACGGAACCAGAAACTCTGCAGGCCCATATGCCAGGAGGTGAGTCAGAAAAGGTGTTGCAGACCAGAGGGAATAGAGAAAACAGTCCAAGCTGATGTGCAGAAATAACCCATTGCGTACAAACGATCAGAAGGGCCTCCCCTCAAATGCATGTTTAATCAGACAGGGAAGGAGAGAAAAGTCTGAGCAGACACTGCTCTTCTGTTTGATCCTAATCGATTGTGTAGAGAGGCATTAGCTAGTAGTTGCTGCTTTTGTGAGTTCTAGGGACACGAGGCTTGGGAAGAGCCGTCCTGCTAGATAGGCCAGGAGTGGAGTGAACGTTTCTACAGCCTCAGGATCATCTTCTCAGGATGTGGTAGGGTTAGAATTTCTTTGGATTTACAAAGTTAAGAACACACACACACACAGAGTATATACGGGGTGGACATAAAGTTCACGTGCAATTTAAAATAGTTTAACGTAGTAAACTGCACACAAACTTAATGTACACCATGTATATATGTGTGTGTATACACACACACACAGATACACATATATGTGTATATGTATATTTAGCTCACATGCTTTCTATTGCTCCTAGTTTTTCTTTGATCATGACTTGGCTTTTATTTCATATATTCAAGTCAGACAGTTTGGAAGAAAACCCCTTACAGTCTTAGTGGCTTACAACAGAAGTTTATTTCTTGCTCATGATTCATGATAGGGGATGAGCAGGGTGTGCAGATGTCTCTGCTTCATAGAATCACTCAGAAATCCAATATGGATGAGGCTTTGCACCATGAAGCTGTACTCTCAGAAACACTTAGGCCTCTAGTTTCCCTGAAGTAGAAGAGGAAAGTAAAGCATTCCATAAATGTATTTTACTTTTCAGTCCAGAATTGGCACATGTCACTTCAGCTCACATTCAGTAGGTCATGTTTAGTCTCATGGCTCCACTGACTTTCTAAAAGCCAAAGGAATATAGCGCACAAGTGACCTACTTGGGGAATGACATCGTGTCTGCCTCAGGAAGCTGTCCTGGTGTTGTGGGTTAGAGAACATAAGGAAGGTCTACATGATGGGGTGAATCTGTCTGATGGAAGAGCTTAAGAGAACTGTCAAGACACGTCTCCACTTTTATGCTATCCTACACCAAATTCATCATCAAGGTGCAGAGGCCTTTGTCCAGATCCACTAACCGTTGGCTATTGCTGGCATTGCTAACAGCCAGGTGAAAACTTCAACAAGTATTTTTACATCTGGATACATTTTAGAGGAAAATATTCCACGAGTCACAACATGCTACTTGTGAAAAGCAGAATGATTTCTATCTCTACTCTTGTCATGCAACACAGAGCATCAGCCCACCTTCACGTATCAGAGTAGGCACTTGGGGTTATGGGCCTTAGGTGAAAAAAAGTACAAAAATCACAAAAATAGCATTGGGGAAAATAATCAGAATGAGAAATGCCATCTGGGTAAACACTGGACAATGGATACTTGGGGCATTTGAAGTGAGTAAAGCCATCATCCAACACAATCCAACCAGTGGTGACGAGGGGATGGGGAAAGAGTCATACATGCTTCTAAGAGAGCCACCAGAGATTTGCTCATAAAAAGTATCTTAAAAGGTGTAATTATATGGAGGAAAAATTTGTCATTACCGGTATAACCCCTGCCCTTAAGACATCTCCATTTCTCTGAAATCGGTATTCAAAGAAGAGATTATAGTATGTTTGGTGAATATACCCTCCTGTTTTCCACAGATCAAAATCTTCTACTGTATGGAGGAGTCACAAAAAATTGCTCTTTTGGCTTGACCTCTGCAGACTCAATGATGAAGTTAATATATACTTCATTATGTTAGAATTCTCTGTGTATGTGTGTGTATGTGTGTGTGTGTGATCTGTGTGTCTTCAATAAATTTAGAGAAAGGTAGACAATAGTTAAAAAGGTTTCATCAAGAAGACATTAAAATTAGACAACTTGTATTTAGATTATTAATTTGCCACTTAAATGATGCCCTTAATTCCTGATGTGACTTTGAGTCAATTATCTAACATTTCTGGGACTATTAGCTCATTTAAAAAAAAAAATCAAGAGTTTAGATTATACAGTAGTCACATTGTTTTAGCTTAACAATTAGTAGTTTTCAAAACAAGATGAATGTAAGAGGTGCTAGTGTAATACTGGACTCCAAATGTCTTTCGAGGAATGTCTTGACCTTTCTGGCCTTGAACTCACATCTACCCTCCCAGCAAAGTCATTCATACTCAGTCACAAAGTCATTCATAAAGCACATTCTTATCTGCGCTAGGCTGTGAAGCCCCAAATATTTCTCAAAGTCCTATAATCTGTGACTATTATTAATACCTTATTTAGGAGAAGGCTAATCATGTTAAAATCATTCTAGATTACCTAGGTCCACATTAAATCCAATGACCATGTCCTTATAAGAGATACATTGCGGTGGTGCCTGTGGCTCAAAGGAGTAGGGCGCCAGCCCCATATGCCAGAGGTGGCAGGTTCAAACCCAGCCCTGGCCAAAAACTGCAAAAAAAAAAAAAAAAAAAAAAAAAAAAAGAGGAGAACAACACTCAGATGAAACAACATTGTGATGACAGAAGCAGACATTGGATTAATGTAGCTGTAAGCCAAGGAAGCCAAGGTATGCCGACAGCCATCAGAAGCCCCAAAAGGGAAGACGGGCTCTACCCAGGAGCTTGTGGAGGGAGAAGGGCCACTCTCTGCTAGCACCTTGATTTTAAACTTCTGGCCTACAGATCTGAGAGAATCGATTTCGGATGTTTCAGGCCACCAAGTTTGTAGTTCTTTGTTACAATAGCCACAAGAAACTTATAGACTGTCTCAGTGGCTTTGCTCAGTCCTTCATCTGTTATTACAGGTCAGAGGCCCACATACCCCCAGAACACCTGCCTTAGTGTCATTTCCGTGGCTGAAGCCTTTTGGTTCTCTCCACCTCCTACAATAAAAATTAATCTCACCTCTCGCTTTCTCATGGCATTTTATATACATGCCCTTTAAAACACTTTTCATATTCCACTGTTTACCTTTCTCTCCTGCCTGAGGGCCTAAATAGGATTGCTAATGTCGAGTCAGTATTTCATAAATATTGCCTGCATGATTATGGCACTGTGACCTACTACTGCTGAAACAGGGCCATCCTTGGGGGAATTACATATGGAGTCAGTGTCCAGCCTCCAGAATATTGGGGTACTTATTTGGAAGTGACTTTGCAGACTCATTATCTTAAAACTAGGTGGGTAGATAGCTGGGTAGAATCAGAATATAGGAATAAAAAGGTTACAAACACTTTTACACACTAAAGTCGCATTAATATCTCACTAATTAACTACATGTCCCTAAAACCACAGTGGCCATATAATTTTTATTGATGTATATCATATCTGATTCACAAAAAGGGGAAGGATGAGGAGATCCGAGACACGCAGGGGTACGTCTCCTGCAGCAGAATGTGAGACACCAGAATGAATCATTCAGCGACAGAGCCTCGCCCTCCTTCAATGACTTCAGAGGCAATTGTCTAACATGCTGAGTATGTGGGATGTTAGAGGAGCTGATTTTAGAGGCGAGAATCTATGTTTCCAAATGCTATGGAGAAACAAAGACAGCTCTCTTTTTACAGATAAGGAAATTAAGGCTAAAAAAAAAAAACCCAAAAAACACATGCTTGCTGAGATCCAGTCACTTTGCCTCTCTAAAACTAGATTTCCTTGTCTGGAAAAGGAGGGGTTAATGCATCTACTTGGAAAGTCTTACCACCTTAAATTCTCTCTTTTAAAAATATCTCCCATTGCTATGCCATTCTTAGACTCCATCTCCTTGACCACCTCTGAGTAAACCAGGAGTGGCGTATTATTAGACCACTCAAATCTTAATTGTTATCACAAAGAAATTCCTCATTGTATAATTAGGTGTAGCAGAGTTGCCCGGGCCTAGAGGTATACCCATGTTTCACAGTATGTCATTTATTGCATACTTGAGCTTAAGGATCTCCTTTAAAAATCTCTTTTAAAAATGGTGCCTAATTATCTATTTCCAAGGAGGAAAATTATGTTTATAGCTTCAGCTTTAGGAATTGTAGTTTAAAAAAAAAAAAAAAGATCAAAGTACTTTGGAAGAAAGCAAGCTTTTTTTTTTCCTTTAAAGAAAAAAATAAAAACCTCTTGTAACAAGCATTAAAAATATATTTAATTCCCAAAGGAAACTTTTGAGAAAAACATAAGCAAATGAAGAAGTGTGTTGTGAAGGGAAAATGGGTTTCGATCTAGTGCTCCCATTTCTTTCTGAAGGCTTTAACGTGTATTTTTTGAAAGAATAATGGTCATAAAAGAAGAGCAGGCCTGGACACAGAGCAGGTGCTCCTTAAAATGGACCTACAGTGCTGACCCCAGATGGGGGCCATCAGGGATTGGAATTAGGGTCCTCTAAAAAATACTCATTATGCCAAGCCCTGAAGCACAAGAATAAGAGCCTTGAAATAATAATATAGGCTTTTTTGAGACAGACCATCATGGAGAAATATAAGCGTGGGTGCCTTCCTAAGTTATTTCATGATTTTAAAAATGTTAGGAACTCTGAGTTAAAACCTGTCCACATTCTGTAGGAGATAGAGGGATGAGTTATACTGGGGTATACAAAGGTCAGAGAGGAAGAAAGAAGGAAGAAAATATATAGAGAAAGGAGCCAATGGCCATCAAAGTGAGGTGTGTCATATGAGTTTGGATCTGATATAAACCAGGAATCTTGAGATTCCAATTTAAGAGAGTGATATTAGAGGTCATGTCTCTAAATTATGTCTCCAGGCACTTTATTCTCAGATCCATTCTGGAGTCAAAAGGAAGGAGAATATTTGAAAAATATCTTCAAATATATAATAAGAATGTCCAGCTAACATGGACGCAACCCCACGGCAGTTATTCAGCAAACTAACTCAATACTGGGAAGGGGGAAAGTCCCAGTAGTCTCAAGTGCTACTTTCTGGCTGTTGCTTTCAGTCCTTGTCTCACTGAAACTTCCAAACAACTGTATGGAATACATATTGTTATCTCCTTTCTTAAAATGTGAAATCTAAGATATAAAAGGATTACATAACTTCACCAGGATCCCACTGTTGGTTTGTATTAACACCAGGATGCTATATTTTTTCTCTGTCTGTCTTAAAAATTCCCCAAAAAGAGATGCAGTGGCAAACACTATTGTCATTATTGGTTTTGAACAAGGTTTATGGCGAATGTGTCCAGGGCCAATCTAGTTTCACCATCATTGCATAATGTGCCCTTGCAGGGGCAGCCTTGTGCTTTGAATCTATAGCAAGCATCTCCTTTAATCAGTGTCCCTCAGTGCCTGCATTTCATTCCTTTGTTTAACAAATACTTACTGAGCTCATTCAGTATGTCAGGTAAATATTCAGATGCAGGAACATAACTGGGAGGGAAGGCCAGAGTTGTTTATTTGTCAGGTTGATTTGGAGACACTTAATTGATGTCTGTATAAGTTGTCGGTTGCTATGTAACCAACAGGCAAATATTCAGATGCTTTAAGCACAGACATCTGTGAATAAAACTCACAAAAATCCTTGCCCTTGAAGAGCTTATATTCCACTTTGAAGATATGGGAAACATAAAGCACAGGAAGGAAGCAAAATGCATGGTTTATTAACAATTAATGAACGCCCCGGGAAAAATGACCACAGAAATCAAAGCAGGATAGGAACAATGTGGAATCCAGGAGTGAAGGTAGAAAGTGTGCTATGTGGGTGTGGTCGACATAGGTTTCATTGAGAGGGTAAAATCTGGCCCCAAATCTGAAGCAAGAGAAAAATTTAATGAAGCTGAAGGCAAAGTTAATGTGGCCATTAGAACAGATACTCTAAGGCAAAAGCGTCCGGGTTCTTTTGAATGTGAGGAAGGCAGTATGGCAGAAACACTGAATGAATGGGAGAACAGGAAATGACAAGGGCAAATGGAGTGGAGGAGGAGGATATTAGGAAAGACCTTCCAGGTCACTGCCAGAAACCTTCATTCTGAGTTAAATGGGGAGATAATGCAGATTTTGAGAAAAGAGATGACATGGCTTATATTTTTAAAAAATTATTTTTCTACTGTGTCAACAAAATTTATAGAAGGTTAGCAGGAAAGGGTTGAAGCAGGAAGACCCCTTAGTTGACTTTTGCAATAGAAAGTGAGGTGTGTTAGTGGCCCAGACCAGGGTGGAAACAGCAGGAGAGAACACTGCTTAGATTATAGATATTTCATACAAGTAGAGTCAATAAGATTTTGAGATGAGCTTTCCGTGTATATAGATTGGAGACAAATTGAAGATATAAGAATGACTCTGGGTTTTCTTTTTCCTGGAACAACGGAAATAATGAAATTTTCGTTAAATAGAAGGAAAAGTTGCAGAAACAACTGGGAAGGAAAGGCCAGAAATTGTTTATTCGTCAGGTTGAGTTGGAGATACTTATTTGACGTCTGTGTAAGTTGTTGGTTGCTATGTAACAAATCAGCACACATTTAGCAGCTTAAAATAAGACCTGATTCTTAGCTCACAGCTCTCTAGGTCAAAAGTCCAGGTGGGCTTGGCTGGGTTTTCAGCATAGGGTTTTTTAAATGCCAAAATTTAAGGCCTCACTGGAAATGGGCTCTTACCCATTAGGCTCAGGGTTAGAACTCATTTCCATGTTTATTCATGTTGTTGGCAAATTCAGTGCCATGTGTTTGTAAGCCAAAGGTTCTTTCTGGCTCAACAGAGGAATCACCTCTGGTCACGTTTCGTGGTCCTATCTGCCAAGACTAATGTTCCACCAAATCTTCCCCTTGCTTCAAATCTCTCCGATTTCCCTGTCTTCCTCTTTTGCTGTCAGTCTGAGAAAGCTCTCTGCTCATAAAGATCTAATGTGATTAGATTGGTTTCACTCAGATCACTCAGATGATCTTTCTTGGATAATAAAAGACAACATAATCACAGGAGTAACAGTGGGGTGGTGGAGGCTGAAAGAGTGAATGAAGCCCGGGGGAGCCACCTCGGCGGCATTCTCTCAGCCGGCCAGTCCGTCCAGGTGAGGACACGAAGTGGCTGGACATATGAACTCCTGCATCAACTTGATCTGGGAGTTTGTGTCTGAAGTCTTAATCTCTGTCTTTGCCACAGCCACATCCACCTTAAGCAGTTGGGAGCAAGTTTCTAAATGACACTTGGCCAAAGGTACAGATGGAGCTATTGACACAAGGTCTGATGTTTGCATTCTGCAAATTACCTGAAAGAAACATTTCAGTGATTCACTCCATCCGGAGGATTCTATTGGAATGTCACACTCGCAGTGATGAAGGCTGTTCTTCCTACAGAGCTTGCTTGCCATTATTTGTAAGAAATCTACTTCACCCTCCATGGCAGGCTGTGGCTGCTCCTGAAATAGTTCATTTTTCCCATCCTAAATGGTACCCGCTATTCTCACCAACTGCAAATAGGTCTGTGTCAAAGAAAAATTACATTCAATATTTTTCATTCTAAGAAAAGAGTTATCAGATCTAGTGCTAAAATTCAGCATCCACAGAAGCACAAACCAGGCTGCTCAGGGAGAGATATATTGAGCTTGTCTTCTGGATGGAATAGTAAGTAGAGAGGAGGAAAGCACCAGGACTTATATCACTCATCATCTAGTGAATTAATTAACCTGAGGCTTGACTAATGGGAAGCTATTTGGCTGTTAAGGGTGATTAATTAACAAATCCTCCTACTTAGAAATTAGTGCTTATATATTCACATATGCACATACATATATATAAATACATCAAAGTGTGTGTATAAATTGTACTATTAGACATAATTATTTAAAATATTATTTTCAGATTGTTTTAAAATAGTTTAAGTGAGTTAAATTAAAAGCAAAGAAATTGCCTCTTCCTGGAAGTTTCGGAGACTAATGAATAGTCCCCATGGTCATGTTAAACTGACATTCAGAAGAAAAGGAAATGAAGCCAGGTGACTCTTTTCTTGTCAAAATCATTAGACTTAATGCTACAGGACACAGGACAAATGAACTGTAGAAGTAATTGTGTCCTGCTTTTGTCATATGACATACTCTTTTATCTAAGAAATGGGAAGGAGGTAGGTGGAGATAAGGGGTAGCATATTGTGAACAGCTGCCCAATAATTACGGTTATGTTTAGTTCAGCATGAATTAGGAAGAAAGAAGAAATAAAGACAGTCTTGTGCTTTAGGATGGATAAATATTGTTGCATGAGATGTTAAGATTGACTTTAACAAGGTTAATAGCATCCAGAAATACAAAGGAAGGCGATTACTTAGATGATAATGAATCTGAAGCTTGTGTTCAAGGGAAGCAGATTATTGGGGCTGAAGGCGATTGTAGGGGTGAGAGTAAAGAAGGGCAGCTAGTCCCTAAGTATTTGGAGAGTTAGCTTGATGAATAAAGAAAATATTTGGTTAGTATCATTTTAAAGGGTAAGACTACAATAAATGGCTGGAAATTAAGAGTATCTAAAGCATGTGAGGTCAACGCAAAAACGGTTTTTATAAAGAATCAGAACTGTATGATGTTAGGATGCCCTGGGGAGAAAAGTTTGCACTTTGTGCTTTGTAAACTAAGTGAAATTTAAAGTAGTTTTCTTACTTTTTTTTTTTTTTTTTTTGAGAGAGTCTCACTACGCTGCCCTCAGTAGAGTACTGTGATGTAACAACTCACAGCAACCTCTAACTCCTAGGCTTAAAGGATTCTCTTGCCTCAGCCTCCTGAGTAGCTGGGACTACAGGCTTCCACCACAGTGCTTTGGGCTGTGAAGTAGTTTTCTTCCTGGATTTTCTTTTAGCCTGATCTGACTCTGAGATGATGTTAGCCCATGAAATAAGATGGTTTTATTATGTACCTGATTTTATTACTGAAGTAGTCGGTGTTGGTCCGTTAGCACATAGAAGTTACTAAAGTTATTTTTGAAGATTTATCTTCCATCTATCATGATCTTCTATGTCTGAGACTGATAGACTGATGGGGTTTCCCCTACAAACCTATTCTTCTTCTTTTTTTTTTTTTTCTTCAATGAATGGAAACCCATAATTTTAGCTAGTCGCTGCTTCCATTGTCGTGAGCTTTGGCCACATAACAAAAATTTGGCAAATGGATTACAAATGGAAGGGGGGTGTGGCAGTCTCCTAAATCTGTCTATTTATTTTGGTCTGTGATACAACTTAAGTGTATACTTACAGATAACTGTGTTATAGGCCTATAGCTATTCCTATAGCAATTCCTAATTGTTAAATAAATTAGATATAAATGATGGTTAAATACATTGCAAATATACTGTTTTACATTTGTTTAAATACTACTTTTAATTTGCTTCAAATTTACACTATTCTGCAGATTATAACTGATATAAAACTCTTATTTATGTGCTTTTTAGCAAAAAAAAAAAACAAATAAAGTTAGCTATTCAAAAGTATTATCTGGCAATTTTAACATCTCTGATATAGAGACACTTTTCCTTGGGAGAGCCACCATTTACTTAGAAGTGGAACTAATGTTATAGTATCCCAGAGTCCTGACTAGTACTCAGGGAAGAACTATCCACAGATTCAGCCAGATATGTTAATACAGCCATGCACTTCGAAGGACATTTTGGGCAAAGACAGATCAGATGCAGGATGGTGGTCCCATATTATAATACCATATTTTTGTAAATAATTCTTCTATGTTTAGACATCCAGATACTTACCACTGTATTACAGTTGCCTGTAGCATTCAGTACAGTGACATCTGTACAAGTTTATAGCCTAAGAGTGATAGGCTGCCCCATATAGCCCCGGTGTGTAGCAGCTACACCTTCTTGGTTGGCATAAGCAGAGTCTATGTTGTTCTTGTAGGGACAGAATCACCTAATGCTGCGTTTCTCAAAACTTATCCCTGCTGTTAAGTGATGTGTGACTGTACACAGTCTACATATGTCCTCATGAGACTGCAAAACTATGATTTAGCGAATGTGGTATTTGGCCAGAAAGACTTTATAGATTTATATCTTTGAGATTTTATATCTTTGTGGAAAAAGGATATCTCATCCTTGAATAAATTTATTATAAAAAAGAAATACTACTTTTAATAAACGTGCTAGTGATGTCTCCCGTAGATATGAACCATTTTATGTAACTGATGCGGTATAGCCAACAGACCATGTCAAGCTTTCTAGCACTGTCCTTTACATGAACTTTACATAAGCCTGAGAAAATATCTAAGATGAACAAAAAGTATATTTTATAGGTTCATGCATGTTTGACTAGATGCCAAGGTAGATTCTTGATAAATGAACATATATCCAGGACCCATGTTCTGCATTCTTTACAGAAATCATATAATCATTTACAACTTAGATTAACTGTGTCTTATCATCAGCCTGAAATTAATTTAATTTCTCACATAAGTTCACCAAATATATTATATTTAATTCATTTAAACTGTACCCTAATTTTATCTATCCATCTAAAGCTAATAGACTAGGTGATATATATCAAACCCAGAATGCTAAGTGTTTCTTCCAAGATCATTGATGAAAACTGGAGAGAAGGTACATTTCAGATAGACCAGGAACAGATTTATTTTTCCAAAATATACGCACCCAGGCCCTATACATGACTTTATTGAATGAAAACCAAAGAGTGGTATCTTAACAAATTTGCCCAGATGATTCTAATGTACCTACCAAAAATTTGAAACACTTTTCAAAACAAGTTTATATGGAGCAAAATATTAAGCTACTTATCTCAGTAAACATTTTGAAAACCATGTTATGAAGTAAAACCACAATTAATCAGGACCCCAAAATAAGACACATAATCTTCCATTTTATTTTTTTTAATTGGAAGAGAATATGAACAAAAATGCAATGCAATATTAGGTGCTCATTCAAAAGCTGGATGAGTGCCGCTTGCCCCAATCTCTTTACAGAGTGAGCCCTTCCTTCTGATTTCCTATAACTGTAGGTGGTTAGGATGTTCAGCCCATGACACCAAGGTGCTGCATGGTCCTAAATTATCACAAGGATTCAGAAATGTTCACTCAATAAAAATCCAATATAGAAAAAATTATACTCTTTTAAAACATTCATCAGTTCCAGTGGAAGCAAATCATTTTTTCTTTTGGTGAAGTATATATTTCATTTCACCAGAGTTAATTTCTCAATCATACATTGACTGAAATATTTACACATTATCTAATTGACTTGGCATATATGCAACCATACCTATTTGACCTTAAAAATAAAACTAACGTATGTATTCTATGTATAATTTTATTGTACAAAATGCAAGTGATGTTTCCCTATTTAGCCTGTGGAAGGACTTGTATTTGTAGTACACAAGGCTAGGAAAGTTATATACACTATCTCTTTGTTGATGTTTATGGAAAACAAAAAATTAAAGTGTGTTTTTAATATGAAATTGAAACATTCAAATCTATATTTTGGCTTGCATAGTCAAAACAATATTGAAGAGTTAGGAAGTAATAACAAAGTAATTAGTGAAACAATGTATATATGTACTGGTGAGTTGATCTATGGTCTTTCAAGCATTATGAATCTAATGGTCTAGCTAACTTACAACTCTTTCTTTGATTAAATCCCAGAAAGCATTTTATTCTCATGGCTTGTTGATGAAGTATATGATATAATATACTAACACTGGTGCAGCCTGTTGTTTGTGGAAACGAATCATTGCCACATTAAAAAACAATAGTAACTGAAGAGTCACACAACTAAATTCATTCTTATTATTTTCTTCTTTTAATTTATTTTTGGGTAATGAAGAGACACTGGGAATTTTCTGAACAAGAATTAACTTTACCGATGTATATGTGCATCACTCAGGATGGGTAAATCCAGCTTTTCTTTGCCCCGATGTAAAGTGTTAAGGGAGGCGAGTGATTCCCTGTGGGTGAACTATACTAAGAGAGATAGTTGACCTCCTTTGAGGCGTAAGAATATAAAGAGGATATTTTGCATTGGTGTTGTAGAGGAAGCACTGATTATAATGATGGTTCTGTGGTCATCTTGTAAGCTTCAGTCAATAGGACACTTTGCCGAAGTGAAATGATGGCTGAAAAAATTATCTTGTGATAGTGAAGCTGAGGCTACTTCAGAGTTTCTCCACCAAGCCTGGTAGTTCTTTGTTGGGAGGAATTTTTCCTGCATTATAGAATATTTAGCAGGATCCATCCCCAGCTTATATACACTACTCATGTTGGGAGCATCGTTTCAAACTTGTGACATTTATGACACAAATGTCTTCAGACATTGCTAAATGTCTCCTTGGTGGTAAAGTTGATCTTCATTGAGAGCCTTTTGGCTATGTAGTGACCAAACACAATGAATTTTTAGAAAAGAGAAGGGCTATTTTCAAATATATCCAATAAGAGGATTATAATTAGATTAAAAACAATACCAACATACTGGTACAACATTTAATGAATTTTTTGCAAATGCTTCATTATTTTGTGTTGCAAACTCATATAAAGGAGGTTTTATCTCATACATGTTCAATCATTAAAAACATAGTAGCATAGTTCCTGTTACACACCATTATTGCCTAGTATCAGTGATTAGTAAGATGCTATCTCTATTATGAAAATAAATAAATGCTGAGATGGTATTTGTTATGCATAAATAATAAGATGTCAGGGAGTGTAATTAGAATAGATCATAGCATGAGAATAAAAGTTAATATAGGAATATATGCAATTAGTAAAATTCCTAAATCCTGCTTAATGGTGCTAAAATTGGAGCAAATATTAGCATGACAGACAAAGTCAAACTTTGAAGGACATATTTTAAAAAGAGAGCTTAAACACTAGAACAATGTCCCTTCCTCCTTGTATCAATTTTGTCACTAAATTCTTAAGATTGTGACCATCGTGATGACAGGGACATTGTCTAAATATTCTTAAAATAACTAGCTTGTCTCCTGGTTCAGTGTGTGATGTTATTAAATTTATTCAGATTTATTAGATTTATTCAGTTAATGAATGTGGATACAGAAAGTTAAAATTTTTTTTTTTTTTTTTGAGACAGAGCCTCAAGCTATCCCCCTGGGTAAAGTGCCATGGCATAACAGCTCATAGCAACCTCCAACTCCTGGGCTCAAGCAAGTCTCCTGCCTCCGCCTCCCAAATAGCTGGGACCACAGGCGCCCGCCACAATGCCCGGCCATTTTTTGGTTGCAGCCATCATTGTTGTTTGGCGGGCCCAGGCTGGGGATTCGAACCCGCCACCTTAGGTGTATGTGGCTGGCGCCTTAGACGATTGAGCCACAGGCGCCAAGCCACTTGATACAATTTAAATTGCTTTCACAGTTCAAGCTCACACTACTCATGGAAATCATACCTGGGATAACAGAGATTAACCTTCGCCTCCACTTCCCCATCCGTGATTAACTGGGTATAGTACGAGAATGATGATACAGGCTCTGTGTGTATGAGTTGTAACTCCTGTCCGGTAGTTTCACTGCACTGAGCCAAGTGTAGATTTATTCTTTCTTCTTTTGGGCAACAGTGCAAATTTGTGAAATGGCTTTTATGAAGTCAGAATAAGTTTGTGGTTGGCATGATGAATTTCTCTGATGCCACGGCCAGGATGTTTGTCTACCTATGTTCTTTATCTAAATCCGTATCTATTATTCTATCATTGGAAAACATTGAGACAAGTTCCAGAGCTAAATATAATATATACATCCATATATAACATATGTATAGAGACACAGCTGTGAGTAGGGCTGATGCGCACAGTGTTTATGACAATCTCTGTACAGTAGTAGGAAATGGCTTTAAACAAATTTGGCTTTAAACATACACAGCAACACAGCAGCCAGAGCAAAGAAGCAAGTACAATCTGTGTCAAGAGTCAGTGTACACAAGAATATGATGAAACACGATTTTTCATGAAAAAGCTTTCTTGGTATTAAATCCAAAGAGAAATTTGTACTATTGGTCTTCAGAAAATTGGAAAATTATAGAGAACATGTACTGTCCCGGCAGTAGAGTACAGTAAGTAGTGCCATAGGAGTCTTTGATGGTATACATCAATGCAGGCTGATAGAATCATGTCAAAGGGTAATTTTGTGAAAGTAATTTTACAAAAACACAAAATACATTAAAATATTTCATAATACAAAATCTTAAAGGCAAGCACAGTGGTGCACACCTGTCATCCTAGTTTCTTGGGAGGCTGAGGAGGGAAGCTGTATTGAGCCCAGGCATTTGAGGTTGCAGTGAGATACAATTGTACCTGTGAATGGCCACTGCACTCTAGCCTAGGCAACATAGAGAGACCTGGTCTCTTAAAAAAAAAAACAACTTGGCTTGGCACCTGTGGCTCAAGCGGCTAAGGCAACAGCCACATACATCTGAGCTGGTGTGTCTGAATCCAGCCCAGGCCCGCCAAACAATAATCACGGTTGCAACCAAAAAATAGCTGGGCATTGTGGTGGACATCTGTAGTCCCAGCTACTTGGGAGGCGGAGGCAGAAGACTCGCTTGAGCCCAGGAGTTGGAGGTTGCTCTGAGCTGTGATGCCACTGCACTCTACCTAGGGCGACAGCTTGAGACTGTCTCAAAAAAAAAAAAATCTTGAATGTACAGGAAGAAAGTGCAGGGGGGAACTCACCACAAAAGCAGACAGTGGCTTCCTGCCACCCCTTTTATCAAAGCCACACTATGCTACTCCACACCTGTGAGATTGCTCCTTCACCTTCCTTAAGCAGTTGGGAGGATTAAGTCAGTGGTTCCCAAGTCTGGTTAGTATCAGAATCACCCAGAGGGGTCAGAGGGAACCAATGGGGTAAGAGAGAGTCTCTGAAGTTTCACACACTGCCCACCTCAGCTCCCTGAGGGGCTGAGGCCTCCCTTACAAACAGTAAGTATGTACGGGGTTGGTGCTTTCCCCCTCCCCACAACCCCACTTCCTTGGAAACCAGAGCCCCAGCACAAGGACACCCTCCAACACTTAATTCTAACTTGGAAGGAACTGTAGATGATGAAACCGGTAAGATTCCATTACTGCTGGACACCCAGTTCTATCTGCCACATCCCCTCCAGGGAAGGATGTCACTGCCAGCTGTAACTCTCTCACTGTGGGCTATAACTCTTTCACTCCCAGTCAAAAGTACAACAAACATTATGCAAGCCGGGAGGCTCACGGTGAATCTGTGCTAACACAATTAATAAGACACTGGAAAACTTCATATAAGTATGCTTCATATACTTATAATAACTATGAACTTATATGTAAGTTACTTTTTTTTTTTTTTGAGACGGAGCCTCAAGCTATCCCCCTGGGTAGAGTGCCATGGCATCACAGCTCATAGCAACCTCCAACTCCTGGGCTCAAGCGAGTCTCCTGCCTCCGCCTCCCAAGTAGCTGGGACCACAG
>CAUYQV010079975.1:0-24314 GCA_963574575.1 Galagoides demidoff
TATCTACTAAAAATAGAAAAACTGCTGGGCGTGGTGGCTCTCACGCCTGTAATCCCAGCACTCTGGGAGGTTGAGGTGGGTGGATTGCTTGAGCTCATGAGTTCAAGACCAGCCTGAGCTGGAGCGAGACCTTGTCTGTAAAAATAGCTGGGTATTGTGGCAGGCACCTGTAGTCACAGCAACCTGGGAGGCTGAGACAAGAGAACTGTTTGAACCCAAGAGTTTGAGGTTGCTGTGAGCCATGATACCACAGTATTCTACCAAGGGTGGCAAAGTGAGATTCTATCTCAATAAATAAAGTGGCATCATCATATTATCAGAAAATTCTGCTATCTTGTGGGGTTGCCAGGGACCAACATCTGGTTCAGCTTGGTATCATAGTGCCAACCCAAGTGGCCAAGAGCCTATTTCCCATTAGCCTCATCTACTCATTCCTGACTTCAGCTTCCCTTTTAGGATTGTTTGCATGTGACCCTCTTAAAGTCAGTCTGTCCTCTAGTGATGGGCCTTAGGCAGACCACTTTGGTCACAGTGCAGGACAGCTCACTATACCAGGCAGGACAGGAGACCAGCATAGAACTTTGAGTAGCTATGTTGGGAAAGGAAGGAAAATTTGCCTGATTGCACATTTCCCTTGAGAACCACTAACTATTGCTGTTTAGGGGAGTATTTCTTAAATAAGCTCCCCATAGGCTAGTTCTTTGTCTGTTAGCAGCTGCCATTCCAACTCCTCAACATGGCAGAGAAATTCATGAATGTTAATGGTGATAATGGAACCTATTGCCAAGTCCCAAGGATGTTCCCAGGAACCATCGAAGAATCAGCCCAATGGTTAAGGCCAAGTTTTGGTGGCATGTGACCCTGGGGTCGGAGTCCAGGCTCTATCCCTTAGTAGTCGTACATGTGTTACTTAAACTCACAGGCTTTTGTTTCTTCATCTGTAAAATGGACATACTAGTAATTCATAGGATGTAGGGCAGGTGTCCTCAGACTACAGCCTGCAGGCAACATGTAGCCCGCCTAGGACATTTATCCGACCCACCGGATGTTTTTGCCGCTGCTGCCTGTCCTACTTAGCAGCCGACTCATCCTGGGGCCCACAGTCCGGCCCTCCAATGGTCTGAGGGACAGTGAACTGGCCCCCTGATTAAAAAGTTTGAGGACCCCTGATGTAGGGTGTTGAGGGGGATTCTCTGGAGTGGTACATGCCGGGTGCTGGGCCCTGACACACCATCAGTGCCTGCTAAAGGCGAACCTTTATTATAGGTCCAGCAGCATTCAAAATGACATGCTAATTCAGGCTTTTTAAAACAAGTCTCGTACAGATGTTACACAATACTCTCCAGCCTCTGACTGTTAGCAGTGGATCACACTGTTAGGCTATGACTATGTAATTTTAAAAGGAAGTGAAAATACCTGATAGTTTGTTAACCATATCTGGAATGGATTTAAGGGATGCCACTGGGGCACTGGAGCCTCAAGTGGGCCTTATCCTAAAAAGCTTCAGTTCCTGTTTCCTGATCCTTGACCTCCATGAAGTTCAGTGGCATATCTCCTTCCAGTGAAATTCGAGTCAAGATCCTTTTATTGGCCCACCTGATTTTGTATCTGTCGACTTTTGGATACTGTGCAAGTGGCCTGAGATCTACTCTTCCCAATATGAGATATTCTGTGGCTCAAACTGACTGATGCATGTGGGGAGTGGGCTGGAGCAACTCCAAGATGGCTGGATTGCCCCTTCTCCCAAGATAAACACAATGGAGATCATCCCTGTTTCTTCCTCTGTACGTGAACCTGGTGGAAGCTCCAAAATCAAACCAAAAAGACCACAGTGAATAAGAGCTGACCATGCCCTTCTGACATGACATCATATTTTTGTTGTTGTTCTTCAAAAGGTCTAAACAATTACTAAATCTAGTTATGCTGAAGGTAGAAAAGTTAGCCAAATGGAACATATCCTAACAGGTACATGGGAGATTCCTGGAGGCATCCTTTCGATCTGATCTGTATTCTGTTGTCCAGTTTGCTTTTATTTATAGATGCTAAGCAGGCATTCTGCTGGCTGGAATCCCGTTGCTACCCTGGAGCCCCACATACTTGTCTAACCACATTTCTAACCATGATCCCTGCAGCTGACGTGGGCTGCAGGATATACATTCAAACCACATGTTACTAAGGCACAACAAGCTTGGAGCCAGTTGACCTCTGGTGCTAGCAGGAGCAGGATTTCAGGTCATCCCACCAGGTGGCTGGCCAAGGCCCCTCACCACTGCCTTGCAGAGTGGGCTTTGCAGAGAAGCTGATTCGTGGACAGTGCCATCCTCCATCCAGAGCCACATGGCTCATGTGGTTGCAGCTGGGTTTTTTGTTTTGTTTTTTTCTTACTGGTGCATTGACCTTGGATGCAGCTGTTTTTGAACCAAGGAGGGGGCCCCTTCTAGGTGCAGCTGACCTGGGAATGCTAGCCAGAGCGGCCAGAGGAGAGGCATGGGGGAAGGAGAGAGGTATCTTTTGCTGGCCGCGGGATCTCATCTCCTTTTGTCTTGTTTAGGTTTCTCCTCTGCCTCCTACTTAAAGGTCCATGTTAAAACCCACCACGGTGTTCCCCTTCCCCAGGTCTCCAGGCACCAGGAGCCCATCCCGAATGGGGGAGCAGCGTTCCACTGCACCAGGACCTATGGCAACAAAGGCAAGCGACCCCTTGCTCTGCACTTTGCTTCTCTGCGCAGACTGTGTTGTGGGGGCGCTGGGCTGGGTGTGGGGAGGCGGGAAGGTGGCCAGCTTTCTGGCTGCCTTGAGGAGGCTCAGAGATCTGAGTGGCAGTGGTGTCCAACACAAAAGTCACATTGGGTATCTCACTATAGGGCAGTAAGACTTTAGGGCACTGCCGAGATCCTGCCCCCGCCTCCTCTTCCCCAGCCCTCCTCCCTTCCTGGCCAGCCCCCACCGTTTGGAGCCCTGCAGGATGCCCTGGGCCCAGGCGGAAGAGGAACCCTGCATGATGAGTCACTGTGGGCCTGTCCATTGCCTGTAGCCTTGTAGAACAGCGTGGAGCTGGGACTGAATGCTTTTTCTTTTGACCGTGTGGGTCAGTGGGAGCCAATGGCTCGCTCCTCCTGTGTTAGGGGTGGTTGGTTGCTGTGAGCAGCCGTTTCTGGAGGGCCTCTGGCTGCTGTTTGTGCGCTGCATGGGAGTGAGTTACCTCTGACTCAGACTTGGTTTGTAGAGAGCTCCCTGGGCCCACCTTCACTTGTTGGTTCAGGTTGTTCTGTGGTATGTCATGTTGTTGTTGCCTCGGGGATGAGGCCAGGAGCTTGGCAGATAGTAGAGATAACAAAGATGGCATGCTCCATGCTCCCATCACAGACCTCCCTTCCCGGCATGGCTCTCTGGACCCAGGAAGGAAACTGCTGATTTGTAGAGGACTCCAGTGTGGACGGGACAAGGTAGAACAGTCAGGGTTGTCTCTTAGCCCAGCTTGTTCTGGGCCCTGGTTGGGGACACCCAGCCAACTGAGTTGTTCAGAGTTGCTTTTAATCTTTGTGCTTTGGCTGCTTGGCCCTGGAAGAGTTTTGGTAGAAGGAAGGCAGTAAGGGTGAGGCTTGCATTTGCAGCATTAGGAAAAGAATTGGCTTCCGATTAAGCTACTGGTAGGGTCTTCTGAGGTTGAGGACCTCATGGCTCTGGTCCTGTCTATCTTGCTAGGGTGTAGCTAGTCTGGTACAGGAGATGAGGCCATTGATACATCTACTCGACATCGTCAGAATAGCTGTTTTACTTCCAGAGGCACCCAAGACAGCACCCAGGAGTTGGGGTCTTTGAGTTGTTTTGGCAGAAGCAGTAGAGGGCCCCTCTCTACCCCTTCCTTGAAGCAGGCTAAGATGATGGTGAGCAATACATGTGCAGCTGCATGAAGAGGCCACAGCAGGGAGGCTGGCAGCCCAGGGCTCTGCTGTCTCACCTTGTAGGCACTCCTGGCTCCCACACTAACCAGCCAAACCTCTGTGTGGTCAGCCAGGGCAATGGCTGGCCATCAGATGCCTTCCACAGGCCTGTGAGCTGGCACCTCATGACCCCTCTAGGAGGGGGAATCTCTGAGGCCTGGCCTCATGTCTCCATGTTTTGTTTTTTCTTAGAAGGCCAGAAATGCTCACATCAGGATCCGATTGAAAGCTCTGACTCCTATGGTGACCTCTCAGATGCCAGTGACCTGAAGACACCAGAGAAGCAGAGTACCAACGGCTCTTTCTCCTGCGACATGGCAGTCCCCAAAAACAAAATGGAGTCTGACGGGGAGAAGAAGTACCCATGCCCTGAATGTGGCAGCTTCTTCCGCTCTAAGTCCTACTTGAACAAACACATCCAGAAGGTGCATGTCCGGGCCCTTGGGGGCCCCCTGGGGGACCTGGGCCCTGCCCTTGGCTCACCTTTCTCTCCCCAGCAGAACATGTCTCTCCTCGAGTCCTTTGGGTTTCAGATTGTTCAGTCGGCATTTGCATCATCTTTAGTAGATCCTGAGGTTGACCAGCAGCCCATGGGGCCTGAGGGGAAGTGAGGCAGATGCTGTGTCCCCACAGAAACAGCCATCGGGGACTGCTGAGAAATGCTGTGAATGCGGAGGGAAGTGATGTCTTTGGGTTCTGTAGCTGAGAGATTTTTATTCGTTTTTAACTCCCCCATACCTCACCCCAACCTAACTCCTTCTCCACTAGCCATTCCCCCAGTGGTCTTTAGAAATAGATTTTCATCTGATATTCTGCAGAAATATCAGTGAGACCCTGAATAGGACAAGGGCAGAAAACACTACATAGGCCTCCAAGGCAACACCAGTCCCAGTTTCCCTCATGGGTGGAAACTGGAATCCCTGGTGCTGCTCAAGTCTTAGGGACTCCAATCCCAAACCCAAACCCCATGGCATTCTGGGACCTCCGTGAGTTTGGTCCCCTCTTACTTCTGATTCCTCATCCCCTCTTCTCCATCTGCCTAAAAAAATGAAAACCACAATACAATGGTGGTTGTACTTACACAATGTTGATGCCCAGTTTTTAAGGAAGCCAGAAGCCTACAGCATCCCATGGACCATGGGGTAAGTGTCCTTTAAGAGCCCCCCTGAACTTGGCCTTCAGTCTGGAGGGCCTCAGACCTTCCTGAGCCCTGCGTGGAGGAGGCTATCTGCATTTTGCTGCAAGGACGAGCCTAGCTATTGAGGACACCCCAACCCCAAATTCGAGTTCTTACGTGATTTTAACCGTTCAACTTGCTGTTGGGTTTTAATTCTCTAATTATTATTATTATTGGTATTATTTTTTAGGACCAGTTGTAGTGAATTGCTACTGAAAGCTATCCCAGGTGATACAGAGCTCTTTGTAAACCGCAGTCACACATTAGGGTTAGTATTAAACTTTGTTTAGATGTACCATAATTAACTTGGCTAGTTGATTGTTTGAAGTCTATGGAAGAAATAGTTTTATGCAAAATTTTAAAAAATGCCAGTCTGGTCAGGGAGTTAGGGGGTTTCATTGCTGTTGGGAGCCAGGAAGGTGGAAGAATCAGCAGGTAGGGACGTTGGGTACCTTAGTTGTGTCACACGTGAACAAGCCAGGTTGACCTTGTGATGTGAATTGATCTGATCAGACTGTATTAAAAATGTTAGTACGTTACTCTGCCTGCTCCTCTGAGTCTGGTTTTTCAGTTGAAGGGGTCTTTGGGACCCACAAGTGGGCAGTCTATATACTCCAGTATCTGGTGTGGGAGTGGGAGCCAGGAGACCCCTCTTCCACTTGTTTGTACCAGTTCTGCTGGAATTGACAGAATTGACAGGTAGATGTTCCCAGTGAAGACTTAGCAGCCAGGATTCATCCGTTTGTTCTAAAATATTCACTGCTTGTCTTCACCACTTGTGTGCCAAGAGGTTTCAGGTCCTAGGGATACAACCATACACCAGACATCCCTGTGGAGGTCAGTGTGAGAGATGACAATTTAAATATGAGTTCACCTAGCTGAGCAAGAAAAAGACCATTGGCTCAGCGCCCGTAGCACGTGGTTATGGCGTAGGCCACATAGACCAAGGCTGGGGGATTCGAACCCGGCCTGGGCCAGCTAAGCAACAATGACAAATGCAACAAAAAATAGCTGGGCATTGTGGAAGGTGGCTGTAGTCCCAACTACCGGGAGGCTGAGGCAAGAGAATCGCTTAAGCCCAAGAGTTTGAGGTTGCTGTGAGCTGTGATGCCACGACACTATGGTGGGTGATATAACAAGACTCTGTCTCAAAAGAAAAATAAAAAGACCCCATTTCTACAAAAAATAGAAAAATTAGCCAGGCTTGGTGGCCCCTGCCTGTAGTCTCAGCTACTTGGGAGGCGGAGGCGAGAGGCTCTCTTGAGTCCAGAAATTGAAGGTTGCAGTGAGCTATGATGATACTGCTGTACCATTGCATGGGCAACAGAGTGAGACCCTGTCTCAAAAAAAAAAAAGAAAAAAAATTCAGGTGATAAGTACAAGAAAGATAATGGGCTTGGTGCCTGTGGCTCAAGTGGCTAAGACACTAGCCATATACACCTAACGTGGTGGGTTTGAATTTAGCCTGGGCCTGCCAAACAACGATGGCTGCAACCAAAAAATGTCCGGGCGTTGTGGCAGGCGCCTGTGGTCCCAGCTACTTGGGAGGCTGAGGCAGGAGACTCGCTTAAGCCCAGGAGTTGCTATGGAGGTTGCTATGAGCTGTGATGCCCCAGCACTCTACCCAGGGGGACAGCTTGAGGCTCTGTCTCAAAAAAAAAAAAAAAAAAAGAAAGAAAGATAACTGGGGAGAGTTAATGGGACAATGACAGCAGGAGGGCAGGAGGGGAGGTAGGGTGGCTTCAGGAAAGTGTGAGGTAAGGTTGAGACCCTGAGAAGGAAGACCTGAGCTGCAGGGGATCCAACAGCAACTGGCCAGGACCTGAAGGGGGACATGGGCAGGGAATCCTCATGGCCAAAGGGCTTTAAGAAGCTCAGCAACTTGAATCTTCTTGCCCCACGTTGTTAAGTAAAAGGTACGCCATTAATGGTGAATATATTAAAAAAAGGGGGAAAGAGAACAGCAAGCAGGATGCCCTGTGGACTTGTGGCTTTGGGACCACCACAGAATCTGCCAGTTGGTCATATCTGCCAGGTATTAAAGAGAGAACCAATGACTTGACTGGTCTGGCCTGACATTTTTTGCCTGTTTCCCAGAAGCTCTGAGTTTGTCTGTAGGCAGGAGAGACCATAGTTAGGAGGAGAACAACAAAGCAAGCAGGCTACTGCTTTTTCTAAAGCACTACTGGCCTGGAGGCCTGAGCAGCAAGCAGAGGTACCCTGCCTGACTCACAACTCCCCACCTCCATATACCCATGCCCTTCATGCCACAGGGAGAAAGGCTATGCAGAACACAGGCGCATAAAGGTGTAGTGACTTTTCTTCCACGTGGTCCAGGATACAGATCCTGAGCTTTGACTGTTTAGTTCTACCATCTGCTCCTACAAACCCTTGGACAAATCTCTGAGCCTTAGTTTCTTTATCAGGTCTTTTTTTTTTCCTTGAATTTTGTATTTAATTGTTTTAGTTTGAAGGTTTTTGTTTTGGGACAGTCTCACTTTGTCTCTTTGTCTCCCTCAGTAGAGTGCTGTGGCGTCACAGCTCACAGCAACCTCCAACTCTTGGTCTCAAGTGATCCTCTTGCCTCAGCCTCCCCAAGTAGCTGGAACTACAGGCGCCTGCCACAATACCTGGCTATTTTTTTAGAGACAAGGGCTCATTTTGGCTCAGGCTGGTTTCAAACTCATGAGCTCAGGCAAAACACCCACCTTGGCCTCCCAGAGGTGTGAGCCACTGTACCCGGCCATTCTTGTGAAGAGCACAAGAGACCATCATCCTGAGCCAATCCTTAGCACAACCTCTTAAGTTTGGTTTCCTTACTATCCCCTTCCTGCAGATGAGGAATGGGCTCAGGGAGGTGGTGCACAGCAGGCAGAGTCAGGATTCAAATTCAGGTTTGTCTTCAACTGAGTCTTTATTCCCAAGCTCCCAGTTTTATTATGCACATGTAAATAGATATCATGCTTGGTGCAGAGGAGACTGTTATCCTGCCAGGTCCTCAGGATGAAGGACTGAATAGCATAGCACCAAAAAGGCCACCAAGGGTCAGAGTTGGTACCACAGACCTTGTATGAGTGAGCATGCTTTTCATACTTGGCTGACCCTCTGGGATGATCTGCATCCTGCCCTGAGCATCCCAGAACTGGCCTGACTGAAATGAAGGTAGATTTGCCCCAGGAAGAGGAGACACCAGGGAACCAGTCCAGCCACAGCCTAACAGCTTGGACTGAGAACAGGCCAAGATTTCAGGCACTGCCCCCACCTCCCTATGGCAGTGATTACCTCTCTCTGCTTCTATGGCGATGAGGAAGACTCCAAGGGACTCTGGCAGATATGGCTACAGAGAAATTTGACCATTGATAGCCAAGAGTAGGATCTGGAGAACTGACTGGTTAGGGCTACGGCCTGTCTCAGGATATACTGCCTGAGACACTTTTTGTGGTTCTGGAAATTCTCCAAGGCTGGATGTCCTTACCTATAAAGTGGGATGACAGGAGGTTATAGTGAGGATTAATAATGTATACCAGGTGCTGGGTGCACAGGCGAGAATAAAGTATAGCCCTTACCCTGGCTTTCTCTGTTCCTTCTTTCTGCCTTTCTCCTTCAGTAGCCTTGAGGGATCCCAGAAGGCAACTCCCACAGCAGCTTGCTGCCTCTGGATTTCCCAGGCTCCAGCCCCATGCTCCCTATTTGGTATAATCCAAGCACAAGGTCCCCCCCAAATACCTATACTTTTATTTTGCATGTATCAGAGCTTTATGCCAACCTTGTTCCATCCAGTTCCTAACAATGACCATAATAATGACACATGTTGTGTTTACTGAGTGGCAGGCACGCTTTATCCTTATTTTTTTGTTGTTGCAGTTTGGCCGGGGCCGGGTTCGAACCTGCCGCCCTCGGTATATGGGGTCAGTGCCCTACCCACTGAGCCACAGTCGCCACCCTTTTGTTTTTTGCTTTACCCATATTCTGTTGGCCCTCACATAAGTGCAGAGATAGTCACTATTTTTACAGTGAAGCAACTTGTCCCACACACAGTTGTAGTGATGCAATAAGGATCTGACCCCACTAGCTTAGGCCCAAGCATCTGTTTCTTCATTACCACTCTGTACTGGGGACTATCATAGCCAGGCCACAAGTGTCCTGTCCAGCCAGCGCTCCTATGCTCAGTTCCTCCTGTTCTTTATTTTATTTTATTTTTCTAGAGACAGTCTCACTTTATTGCTCACAGCAACCTCCAGCTCTTGGGTTTAGGCAATTCTCTTGCCTCAGCCTCAAGTAGCTGGGACTACAGGCACCCGCCACAACACCCAGCTATTTTTTTTGTTGTTGCAGTTTGGCGAGGGCTGGGTTTGAACCCGCCACCCTCAGTATATGGGGCCGGCGCCCTACTCACTGAGCCATAGATACTGCCCTGTTCTTTCTTTTTTGAGACAGGAGTCTTACTCTGTCACCACGGGGAGAGTACTATGGTGTCATAGCTCACAGCAACTTCGGACTCCTGAGTTCTAGCAATCCTCTTATCTCAGCCTCCTGAGTAGCAAGGACTACAGGTGTACACCACCACAGCTAGGTTTTCCTTTTTTTTTTTTTTTTTTAATTTTTAGAGATAGAGTCTCACTTTGTCACCCTCTGTAGAGAGCTATGGCTTCATAGCTCACAGCAACCTTCAGCTCTTGGGCTAGGTGATTCTCTTGCCTCAGCCTCCTGAGTAGCTGGGACTATAGGTGCCCGCCTCAGTGCCTGGCTATTTTTTGTTGCAATTTGGCCAGGGCCAGGTTCAAACCCGCCACCCTTGATATATGGGGCCAGCATCCCACTCACTGAGCCACAGCCACTGCCCAGGATTTCTATTTTTTAAGTAGAGATGGGGTTTCACTCTTGCTCAGGCTGGTCTCGAACTCCTGCTCTCAAAAATGATCTGCCAGACTTGACCTCCCAAGAATTAAAGGTGTGAGCCACTGCACCCAACCAAAATTTTCATTCTGTTTTTTTTTTTTTTGAGACAGAGTCTTAGTCATTCTTTGGTTGAGTGCCATGACATTATTACATTATTGTTCACAGCAACCTTAAACTCTTTTTTTTTTTTTTTTTTTTTTTTTGAGACGGAGCCTCAAGCTATCCCCCTGGGTAGAGTGCCATGGCATCTCAGCTCCCAGCAACCTCCAACTCCTGGGCTCAAGCGAGTCTCCTGCCTCCGCCTCCCAAGTAGCTGGGACCACAGGCACTCACCACAACGCCCGGCCATTTTTTGGTTGCAGCCATCATTGTTGTTTGGCGGGTCCAGGCTGAGGATTCGAACCCGCCACCTTAGGTGTATGTGGCTGGCGCCTTAGACACTTGAGCCACAGGCGCTGAGCAAAAATTCCCATTCTTAATATATCCCATTCTGTTCCCAGCCCCTGTGCCTTTACCAGCAGAACACCTCCCTGGAAGTCTCTTCCTTGGTAGCTCTGTACATCTGACTCTCACCCTTTTGATGGGCGTCCATAACTGCCACTGCTTCCTCTGACCGTCAGCAGTACTAAATCTGCCCCTTCACTGTGCCCTGGTGGTCTTGAGACAACAAACCAGTGCATACCCAGCGCCACCAACTTTCTAACTGGGTGACCTTTGGCAGGTGTGTCTCTGTTTCCTCAAGTGGAAAATGAGGGTAACAGTTCTTATTCTTGGGGCTGCTGTGAGGATTAAGCAAGCTGGTATCTGTTAAAGCACATTAAGAAACAATTAAGACACTCCCTTTTCATTTACCTCTGTTATCTCTGACCAGACTACATCGTTATGGAGAGAGTGAATAAGAGCAGGGCTCAGCAAATGTTCTGTAAAGGGCCAGGGGTAAATATTTTTGGTCTCTGTCACAGTTACTCCACTCTGTATTTATAGTGCAAGAACAACTAGACACAGAAAATACAGATACAGATAGTACAATGGGCATGGCTGTGTCCTGATAAAATTTCTCTGATGGATGTACAATTTTTTTTTTTTTTTGAGACAGAGTCTCACTTTTGTTGCTCTCAGTAGAATGCGGTGGCATCACAGCTCACAGCAACCTCCAACTTTTGGACTTAAGTGATTCTCTTGCCTCAGCCTCCCAAGTAGCTGGGACTACAGGCGCCTGCCACAACACTTGGCTATATTTTTGTTGCAATTTGCCTGGGCCTGGGTTCAAATCCGCCACCCTTGGTATATACAGGGGACCAGCACCTTACTCACTGAGTCACAGGCGCAGCCCCAGAATTAGTCTTTTTTTTTTGGCCAGGGCTGAGTTTGAACCCGCCACCTCCAGCATATGGGGCTGGCACCCTACCCCTTTGAGCCACAGGTGCCGCCCGATGTACAATTTTTATGTTAAAAAATATCAGGGCGGCACCAGTGGCTCAGCTGGTAAGGCACTGGCCCCATGTATATACCAAGGGTGGTGGGTTCAAACCCAGCCCTGGCCAAACTGCAACAAAAAACTAGCCAGGCATTGTGGCGGGCGCCTGTAGTCCCAGCTACTCCGGAGGCTGAGGAAAGAGAATCGCCTAAGCCCAGGAGTTGGAGTTTGCTGTGAGCTGTGTGCCGCCTCAGCACTCTACCGAGGGCAATAAAGTGAGACTCTGTCTCTAAAAAAACAAAAAATTGGAGCAGTGCCTGTGGCTCAAAGGAGTAAGGCGCCGGCCCCATATGCTGGAGGTGGTAGGTTCAAACCTAGCCCTGGTCAAAAACTGAAAAAAAAAAATTATACTTTTGATTGTTAACAACTGTTTAAAAAATATCAATGTTCTTAGCTTGCAGGCTGTACATACATGGGAAGGTTGGCTTTGGCCCATAGGCTGTTGTTTGCCAATCACTGCAACAAGGCCAGCTTCTCTTCCTCCTCCTCTGGGCCCTCTTCTGGTTTTGGATCTTGGATTTCTCTCTGATTCAGTCCCAGCCTCCCACAGGCTCATGGTACATGTGAGTTAAATGGATCTGACACCCAGAGCTTGTGATTTCTGTCTGCCGATCAATCTATCGATCCACACAGAATGCAACACCACATCCCCCAACCAAGGTCGTTCTAAGGAACTCCAAACCCACATTAAGAAGGGTCCATGTCTTCTGGCTCAGCACCTGTAGCTCAAGTGGCTAAGGCACCAGCCACATACACCTGAGCTGGCAGGTTCAAATCCAGCCCTCACCTGCCAAACAACGACAGCTGCAACCAAAAAATAGCCGGGCGTTGTGGCAGGTGCCTGTGATCCCAGCTACTTGGGAGGCGGAGGCAGGAGACTCGCTTGAGCCCAATAGTTGGAGGTTGCTGTGAGCGGTGATGCCATAGCACTCTACCCAGGGCGACAGCTTGAGGCTCTGTCTCAAAAAAAAAAAAGAAGGGTCCAGTGTGCTCAGAACAAGAATTACCTGTGCAATCCACCTTCTACCCTGTTTTTGGGTCATTTTGTTTCTGTTTATGTCTTCTTTGGGGGGCAGAGGAGGAGGAAGAACAGAAGGAACAGGGTAGGAAGAGGGCTGGCAGAAGGAAGGAGTAAGAGAGGTGGTGAGTGAAGCCATTGACCAGATCCTATTACTCTCTGCCTCTGTTTTCTGGCTTTCCTGAAAAACTTGTTCTCTGAGGCAACAGAGACAAGTGGGAGCTGACAGTTTGGGCAGTGAATTCAGAATTTCACTGTGCTCCTGCAGGAGGAAATTCCACAGCCATGTCCTCTGCCCTCACCCTAAAAGGACCTAAAACTCACCCTGAAGTTATTACCAGTCTCATAAGTCCCTTCCAGCCCTAGAATGAAGCAGGCTGGCAGATTCCCTCCTATTTACATAATCATGCCTGGCCCCTGTGCACCTAGCTGCAGTGTCTCCAGAGTTCTCTTTCTTACCAACCCCACCTGTCCCCTATCTCTCCCATGGCCATCCTCCCTCCTCTGCACCTCCTCAAGAATGGCAGGTGACTATTAGATGATACGAAATGGTTCTCAGTGGGAAAAGGGAAAGGCAGAATGATTAATGTCTGCATTTGTGTCTCTTGCTAAACTACTGTGAAAGGAAATACCAAGTATTTATCTAAGAGACTAATCCGTCCTAACAAAACAAGTTTCCTTTGAGGACAGAGCAGTCCAGAGGTAGGAGTGTCTGAATAAAGCTTTGTATTGCTGAGAATTGGCACATCAGAGAAATAACATTTTTCCTTCATGGGAGAGTCTGCTGCCCACCTAAATCTGGTGCCCTACTCCATGGCCAGTCCATACCAGGCAAAGGTCGAAGCCTATGGTAACAGTGAAGAGGGATGAAGAGGGGCCTGAATGATTACTGACATTTGATCCCTCCTTTAAGGGCATTCTCTTCTGATTTTCTCCCCTTCTAAGTCAAAATATGTGCCCTGAGCCTCCTGCATGTTTTGGTATCCATGTTAAGAAGTACAAACTCAGGGCGGCGCCTGTGGCTCAAAAGGGTAGGTAGGACACCGGTCCCATATGATGGAGGTGGCAGGTTCAAACCTAGCCCTGGCCAAAAACTGCAAAAAAAAAAAAAAAAGTACAAACTCATGACTTGGCGCCCGTGGCTCAGTGGTCAGGGCACTGGCCACATACAATGGGGTTGGCAGATTTGAACCCAGCCTGGGCCTGCTAAATAACAATGACACCAACAACAACTATAACAAAAAGCCAGTTGTTGTGGTGGGTGCCTGTAGTCCCAGCTATTAGGGAGTCTGAGGCAAGAGGATTGCTTAAACCCAAAGAGCTGGAGGTTGCTGTGAACTGTGACGCTATGGCACTCTACCAAGGGTGACATAGTGAGAACTCTTGTCAAAAAAAAAAAAAAGTACAAACTCGGGCTGGGTGCGATGGCTCACGCACTCTGGAAGTCCAAGGTGGGTGGATTGCTTGAGCTCAGGAGTTCAAGACCAGCCTGAGCCAGAGCGAGATCCCGTCTCTACTGAAAATAGAAAAAAAACCAGCTGGGCATCATGGTGGACACCTGTAGTCACAGCTACTCAGATGGCTGAGGCAAGAGGATCACTTGAGCCCAAGAGTTTGAGGTTGTTGTGAGCTATGATGCCATAGCACTCTACAGACGGTGGCAGAGTGACAGAGTGAGACTCTGTCTCAAAAAAATAAAAAGAAAAGATGTATAAACTCCTTGAGCGGTGGAGCCTGTTTTTTGGGTTTTTTTAAAGCTTTTCTTTGGTTGATAGGCTGGGCACGGTGGCTCATGCCTGTAATCCTAGCACTTGGGAGGCCAAGGTGAGGGAATTGCCTGAGCTCACAGGTTCGAGACCAGCCTGAGCCAGAGTGAGACCTCGTCTCTAAAACTAGCCAGGCGTTGTGGCAGGCGTCTGTAGTTCTAGCTAATTGGGAAATTGAGGCAAGAGGATTGCCGAGCCCAAGAATTTGAGGTTACTGTGAGCTATGATATCACAGTACTTAACAGAGGGCAAGAAAGTGAGACTCTGTCTCAAAAAAAAAAAAAAAAGCTTTGGGCCGTGCCTGTGGCTCAGTGGGTAGGGCGCTGGCTCCATATACCAAGGGTGGTGGGTTCAAACCCAGCCCTGGCCAAACTGCAACAGAAAACTAGCTGGGCGTTCTGGCGGGCGCCTGTGGTCCCAGCTACTCGGGAGGCTGAGGCAAGAGAATCACCTAAGCCCAGGAGTTGGAGGTTGCTGTGAACTGTGTGATGCCATGACACTCTACCGAGGGTGACAAAGTAAGACTCTATCTCTACCAAAAAAAAAAAAAAAAAAGCTTTTCTTTGGTTAATGATATGATGATAAACTATTTGCATATTTATTCAGTTTCTTGTGCCTTGAAAGTCCTTATCTCTTGTCTCTCTGAGGAACTCTTATTCTCTTATTCAGAAGATCAGATCAGATCGTTCCTGTCTGCAGAGCTTTCCCTGCCTTCTCCATTAGACAGCTTGTATGTATTAAATCATCACTACTGTGCCAGCAACCCTATGGGGGGGATGCCTGTAATCCTAGCATTCCGGGAGGCTGAGGCAGAATGAATTGCTTGAGCTCGGGAGCTTGTGACCACCCTAAGCAAGAACAAGACCTTGTCTCCACTAAAAAAAGAAAAATTTATCCTGGCATTGTGGCAGGTGCCTGTAGTCCCAGTTATTTGGGCATTCTGGCGGGCACCTGTGGTCTCAGCTACTCAGGAGGCTGAGGCAAGAGGATCGCTTGAGCCCAAGAGTATGAGATTGCTGTGAGCTGTGACACCATAGCCCTCTACTGAGGGCGACACAGTGAGTTGCCAGGACACTACCGGAGCAACAAAATGAGACTCTGTCTCAAAAACAAAAAAACCCTATGGGGTTGGTACTACAGTAGAACCCCCTTAAGTTGACCACCCAAGAGATTATAACAAACTGGTCAGCATAAGGAACTAGGCCTACTGTACTGATATATACATGTGGTGTATGTGTGGGTCTATGAACATCAGGTCACCTTAAGAACGTGGTCAAGGTAGACAGGTGGTCTACTATGAGGTTCTACTGTATTTTATTCTCATTGAGAACCAGAGAAGTCACAGCCGGTATCACACAGCTGTGAATTGGCAGAGCCAGGACTTGAATTCTGAACTGACTTTGGAGCCCAGGACTCCATTGCTGTGTCTTCCTCTGTGCCACTTCCCCATTCTGCACATATTTCCAGTTCTCCGTGATTTGTTTATGGATCTCCCTTCCCATATGGAACCAGGTTTCTTTGCAAATGGAGTTCATTCAAAGATAATTTATCTCTGTATTTCTGCCAGTCACTAATTCAGATATTCTTTCCAAGTGGTTACTGTTTGCTAAGAAAGGCTTAAAAATTCCTGCTGTCAAGGATTTTCAGCATAGTACAGGACATGCAACATACATGTAAATAAATGTCTGTAATACAAGAGAAAATGTGAGGCTCAGCGCCTATAGCTCAACAGCTAGGGCACTGGCCATATATACACCAGAGCTGGCAGGTTCAAATCCAGCTGGGTCTGCCAAACAACAGTGACAACTACAACCAAAAAATAGCCAGGTGTTGTGACAGGTGCCTGTAGTTCCAGCTACTTGGGAGGATGAGGCAAGAAAATTGCTTAAGCCCGAGAGTTTGAGGTTGCTGTGAGTTGTGATGCCGCAGCATTCTACCCAGGATGACAGCTTGAGACCCTTGTCTCAAAAAAAGAAAGAAAAAAGAGAAAATGTGACAGGAATGGTGAGGAAAAATAAGTGCTCCTGGCTTGGGACCTGTGACTTAAGTGGCTAAGGCGCCAGCCACATACACCTGAGCTGGTGGGTTTGAATCTAGCCCGGACCCGCCAAAACAACACTGACGGCTGCAACCAAAAAAAAAAAAAAAAAGTGGCTGGGCATTGTGGTGAGTGCCTGGGCATTGTGGTGAGTGCCTGTGTTCCCAGCTACTTGGGAAGCGGTGACAGGAGAATCACTTGAGCCCAGGAGTTGGAGGTTGCTATGAGCTGTGATGCCACTGCACTCTACCCAGGGTGACGGCTTGAGGCTCTGTGTCAAAAAAAAGAGTGGAAGTTGCTGTGAGCTATGATGCCATGGCACTCTACCAGGGCAACAGCTTGAGGCTCTGTCTCAAAAAAAAAGAAGAGAAAAAGAAGTGCTCCTATGATTTGAAGAAAGATGAAATGTTAGTCCAGTGTGAGAATGTGGCAGAGTAGGACACTGCAGCATGCTTTGAACTTAGATGTGTAGGGAGGATCCACTACAGGATCCACTTAGTGGATTTACTTAGATGTGTGGGAGGAGCAGGGAAGAGGATCACAGAAAGAAGGACACGAGCTAACTTGCCCTGTAAGTCCAAATACCAGTTGGTGTTAAAACTGATGAATTCTTTTATGTCACTAAGGGAGAAAAAGGCCATTTGAGATTGTGTAGAAGCTGCTGCCATCAGGCCATGAAGAAGAGTTCAACAGGACAGATCACGCTCCAGTGTGGAGGCCAGTTTAGGTGGGAATGTAGTGAAATTAGACCCCAGGATGATGTTGCCTGCCCTCATTCAAGGCTGCATTTCACAAAAACACAGCCCCATACCTCAGAATCCTCTTGCAAGACCTGGGCCAGAGCTCAGGAAGAAGGACCAAGACAGGTCACTGGGCAAGGGTGGCAACCCAGGATGGGTAGACATTACCACTACCAGGGGCCCCTTCCCAGGGCTCACCTCACCACATATTATGAGAACATTTTTATTTATTTATTTAGAGACAGGGCAGTGCCTGTGGCTCAAGGAGTAAGGCAACGGCCTCATATTCCAGGGGTGGTGGGTTCAAAACTTTTTTGCCCTGGCCAAAACTGCAAAAAAAATTAAAAAAAAAATAAAAAGAGAGACAGATTCTCACTCTGCCCTTGGTAGAGTTCCATGGTGTCATAGCTTATAGCAACCTCAAGCTCTTGGGCTCAAGAGATCCTCTTGCCTCAGCTTCCTGAGTTGCTGAAACAAAAAGGTGCCTGGCTATTTTTTAGAGAGGGGGTCTTGCTTTTGCTCAGGCTGGTTGTGAGCTCCTGAGCTCAAGCAATCCACCCACCTTGGCCTCCCAGAGTGGCTAAGGATTTTGTGCGTGAGCCACTGTGACCCATCCTATGAGAATATTTTTAAATGCTTTCAACTGTGTAAATAGACAAGAGGCACCTAAGAATCTCAAATAGGCTTTGCCTATGGAAGCCACATTCCCTGCAGCTTTCATATTTCCTTCAGCCTTTGTTTAATTTTTTTTTTTTTTTTGAGACAGAGCCTCAAGCTGTTGACCTAGGTAGAGTGCCATGGCATCACAGCTCACAGCAACCTCCAAATCCTGGGTTCAAGTGATTCTCCTGCCTCCTCCTCCCAAATAGCTAGGAACACAGGCTCCCACCACAATGCCCGGCTACTTTTTTTTTTTGTTGTTGTTGCAGCCGTCATTGTTGTTTGGCGGGCCTGGGCTGGATTTGAACCTGCCACCTCAGGTGTATGTGGCTGGCGCCTTAGCTGCTTGAGCCACTGGCGCCAAGCCAGCCCTTGTTTAATTAATGTCAGTGGCCTGATCATCTGTCTCTAGGCCTCCTGCTTTATGGGATCATCCTTCTCACTGATTCTGAAATTAGAATGGCTTTGGCCCTGCACCATAAAGAGTGGGAAGTATCTCCTCCAACATTTCCCAGAAGTCTAAGGGGCTCTTTTTCTTTCTTTCTTTTCCTTCTTTCCCTTCCCTTCCCTTCCCTTCCCCTTCCTTTCTCTCCCCTTCCTCCCTCCCTTCCTTTCTTCTTTCCCTCCCTCCCTTCCTCTCTTTCTTCTTTCCTTTCTTTCTTTCTTTCTTTTTTTTTTTTTTATCTGAAACAGTACTTTATTGCCCAGGTGGTTGCAATACAGGCTAGATTGCCATAGCATCAGCCTAGCTCATAGCAACTTCAGACTCCTAGGCTCAAGCGATCGTCCTGCCTTAACTCCTGAGTAGGTGAACTACAGGTGCCCATCACTATGCCTGGCTAATTTTTCTATTTTTAGTTGAGATGGTGTCTCACTCTTGCTCAGGCTGGTCTCAAACTCCTGAGCTCAAGGGACCCTCTTACCTCATTCTCCCAAAGTTTTAGGATTATAGGCATGAGCCACTTTGCCCAGTTTGAGGGACTCATTTTCTTTCACACTCTTCTCTCACTTTAGTGGAATCCCTCTGTCATGTAAATAGTCCCTTCTCTCCACTGGCATCAGCCTAGACATTGAACCCCAAATTTTTCCTTTATTTTTTCCAAAATCACTATGTGTTCAGATGTTTACTCAGATTTGGGGATAACAGAGAGGGTTTAAATCATAGCAGGCATATCAGACACTGGTCCAGTCCTTTATCAGTCTTGCCAGAGGGAACATCTCCCAGCAAGGCTGCTGCTCAGCTCCAGCAGCTGCCCTCATGGGGGCTAGTCATGCTTACTCTCCCTGGCCACCCCCTCTCCTTCCTGGCCCTGACATATCCTCCATCCTGAGCTTACCCCCACTTCCATACCCTCAGAGACTCAAAATACCCCTCACTGTATTTTGCAGAGTACATATCCCTTTCTTTTTCTATTTATTTATTTATTTGTGGTGTCATAGCTCACAACAACCTCTAACTCTTGGGCTCAAGTGATTCTCTTGCTTCAACTTCCCAAGTAGCTGGGACTACAGGCACCTACCACAATGCCTGGCCGTTTGTTTTTTTTTTTTTTTTTGAGATAGGGTCTCAAGCTATCCCCCTGGGTAGAGTGCTGTGGCATCACAGCTCACAGCAATCTCCAACTCCTGGGCTCAAGTGAGTCTCCTGCCTCAGCCTCCCAAGTAGCTGGGACCACAGGTGCCCACCACAGTGCCCGACTATTTTTTTTTTTTTGGTTGTAGCTGTCATTGTTTTGGTGGGCCCAGGCTGGATTTGAACCTGCCACCATAGGTGTATGTGGCTGGTGCCTTAGCCACTTGAGCCACAGGTGCCAAGCTGTCTGGCTATTTTTTGTTGCAGTTGTCACTGTTATTTAGCCGGTTTGAATCTGCCAGCCTCAGTGTATGTGGCTGGCACCATAACCACTGTGCTACAGGTGCTGAGCCTTAATCTATATTTTTTGAGATACTTATCATTACCTTTTTCTCCTCAAATGTCACTTGTTCTTACTCTGCCACTATCTCATTTACCTGTAGCTCTGGTGCGATTCTCCATTACTCTCATAGACCTCATAAAATCCTGCTGGACTTAGAATTACTGTGTGATGTACAGTTTCCTTTGAACAATAAGGATTTGAATGGCGCAGGTCTATTTATACATGGACTTTTTTCTTTCTTTCTTTTTTTTTTTTAAGAGACAGAGTCTTACTTTGTCGCCCTCAGTAGAGTGCCATGGTGTCACAGCTCACAGCAACCTCCAGCTATTGGGCTCAGGTGATTCTCTTGCCTCAGCCTCTCAAGTAGCGGAAACTACAGGCGCCCACCACAACGCCTGGGTATTTTTGTGTTGCAGTTTGGCTGGGGCTGAGTTTGAATCTGTCACCCATAGTATATGGGGCTGGCGCCCTATTCACTGAGCCACAGGCACACTCTACATGGACTTTTTCAATAAGTTATACTGAGTGTGCCTGTCTTTCCATCTCCTCTCCCTCTTCCACCTCTGCCACTCTTTAAATAGCAAGAGCAATCCCTTCTCTTCCTCCTTAGCCTACTCAATGTGAAGATGACATGGACCTTCATTTCTTCATTCAATAAACATATTTTTCTTCCTTATGATTTTTTTTTTTTGAGACAGAGTCTCACTTTTGTCGCTCTCAGTAGAATGTGGTGGCATCACAGCTCACAGCAACCTCCAACTCTTGAGCTTAAGTGATTCTCTTGCCTCAGCCTCCCAAGTAGCTGGGACTACAGGCGCCTGCCACAATGCTTGGCTATTTTTTGGTAGTAGTTCTCATGTTGTTTGCAGGATTTGAACCCGCCAGCTCTGGTATATGAGGCTGGTGCTTTAGCTGCTTGAGCTATAGGTGCTACCCCAAAGACAATTTCTTTTTTCTTTTTTTTTTTTTGGTGGGGGGGACAGAGCCTCAAGCTATCCCCCTGGGTAGAGTGCTGTGGCATCACAGCTCACAGCAACCTCCAACTCCTGGGCTCAAGTGAGTCTCCTGCCTCAGCCTCCCAAGTAGCTGGGACCACAGGCACCTGCCACAACGCCTGGCTATATTATTTTTTGGTTGCAGCCGTCATTGTTGTTTTGGCAGGCCCGGGCTGGATTTGAACCCGCCACCTTAGGTGTATGTGGCTGGCCGCCTTAGCCACTTGAGGCACAGGTGCCAAGCCAAAGACAATTTCTTAAGAGGAGTTCTGCAGCCAGCTTTTAATATAACAATCTTTCTCTTCTCTCAATATAATGATAACAGAGAAAGTTTCTGATCTTCATGATTGTGACAGATGCAGTCACCTCCACTTCACAGATAAGAAAATTGAGGCTTAATAGCTGGGCATTGTGGTGGGTGCCTGAAGTCCCAGCTACTTGGGAGGCTGAGAGAAGAGAATCACTTAAGCCCAAGAGTTTGAGGTTGCTGTGAGCTGTGACACCACAGCACTCTACTGAGGGTGACATAATGAGACTGTCTCCAAAAAAAAAAAAAAAAAAAAGGAAAGAAAGAAAAACAAAAAGTCTGAGAACCAAAGATGGCTGTACCCAGGAGAGTTAAACAAAGATTGCAGTGAATCCTAGGCATAGCTAAGGAAAGTCAGAGGCAGCAGCAGCTTCTGAGAGAAGGAGAACATAAAGCTCAAGATGGAAAATCATAAACCAGATGATACTAAGGAAAACCAAACACACTTCATTATCATAACCAGAACAATTACCACCTTCCAGAAACAGAAAGGAATTTACTTGAACATGGATCAGTATATATTGGCTTAATGCTGCTCTCCGTGGCCTCATAGCAAACAGTTTTTTGATGCGTGTTGAATGTGACAAAAGCTCGTATTACCACTGGCTTACCAAAGGCAGTGCTTCCATTGCTGAGAACAGATATAGCTTAGAGAATTTTTGCAACTTTACTTTTGACTACAGGTGAACTGAATTGCAAAACCTGTACTGTAACACAGAGTGGACTAACCGGTCTTGGTTTTGGTGGTTGGTATCCTGTTTTCTTGGCTATACCAGTGAATGCTGGCCTAGCAGTTAGGTATCAATCAGCTCTGCTACCAGAGAAAGGAAACATCTTAACATACTGGATTAGAATTTCTAAGCCTGTCTTTAGAAAGATGTTATTTTTCATTTTGCTCAAGACTGTGTTTACAGCATACCTTGGATCTAAACAATATAAACTACTATAAAGTCCCGTCAATTTCCTGAACCTGGCCTAGAAATTCACTGATTTTAAGCAAATGTGTATATACACAAAGAAAAAAAAATGGCCAAAAAAAAAAAAAGCCTAACATTTAGAGTCAGAAGATCTTGGTTCCAAGCTCATTCTCACTCTCATATATGCTTATAATAGAACTTTTTGATAAAAATTTGTTAGAATTTATCAAGAGTCCTAAAAATCTTCATATCCCTTATACCAGCAATTCTACACGTAGGGAGATATTTCACAAAGTCATGCTAAGACGCTTAATATATAAAAATGTATTTAAAATGTGGAAGCAGGCTAAATGGCTGGCTAATATGAAATCATTTAAAAATAATGATTACAGGGGGCAGCACCTATGGCTCAAAAGGGTAGCTTGCCAGTTCCATATGCCAGAAGTGGTGGGTTCAAACCCAGCCCTGGCCAAAAAAAAAAAAAAAATTACAAAAATGTTTAATGCCCTTGGTGGGAGAGGGAAGTGAATACATATATCAAAAGTGGTTATGGGCTCGGCGCCTGTGGCTCAATCGGCTAAGGTGCCAGCCATGTACAACTAAGGTGGCGGGTTCGAATCCCCAGCCTGGGCCCGCCAAACAACAATGATGGCTACAACCAAAACATGGCCAGGTGTTGTGGCAGGCACCTGTGGTCCCAGCTACTTGGGAGGCGGAGGCAGGAGACTCGCTTGAGCCCAGGAGTTGAAGGTTGCTATGAGTTGTGATGCCATGGCACTCTACCCAGGGGGATAGCTTGAGGCTCCGTCTCAAAAAAAAAAAAGTGGTTTTGAGTGGCTCACACCTGTAATCCTAGCATTCTGAGAGGCAGAGGCAGGTGGATCACTTAAGTTCAGGAGTTTGAGAATAACTTGAGAAAGAGGGAGACCCAGTTTCTACTTAAAAAAAGAAATTTAAGTGTTGTGGCGGGTTCCTGTAGTCCCAGGTACTCAGAAGGCTGAAGCAAGCAGATTGCTTGAGCCCCAGAGTTTGAGATTGTTGTGAACTATGATGCTATAATATTCTATCCGCAGGGCAAAGTGAGACAGGAAAATAAAAATTATGAGCCAGGCATGGTGGCATCTGAGGTCCCAGCTACTTGGGAAGCTGAGGTGGGAAGACTGCTTAACCCTAGAGTTTGAGGCCAGCCTGGACAATATAACGAGACCCCATCTCTAAAAAAAAAAGGGATTAGAAAATGTATGTAATGAGGAAACAAAATTACCTAAGTGGTAAAATCTGAACAATGTTAAAAAGAAAAAGACTGGAATTGACAACTGGCTTATTGGCATGAATCATCCTACATAAACATGAAGCATTTTCAATAGCTGTCCTCAGTGACACCATGCCAAACCCCTCTTTCCCACTGAGAAAATGATGGGTGCCATAGACTCAGTTACTTTCAAGGATTAGAACAGTCACCGCCTGGTATTTAAGCTTCATTTACATGGCTCAGCCCCTGTAGCTTAAGCGGCTAAGGTGCCAGCCACATACACCAGAGCTGGCAGGTTCAAATCCAGCCCAGGCCTGCTAAACAATGACAACTACAACCAAAAAATAGCTGGGCATTGTGGCGGGTACCTCTGGTCCCAGCTACTTGGGAGGCTGAGGCAAGAGAATCGCTTAAAACCCAGGAGTTGGAGGTTGCTGTGAGCTGTGATGCCACGCACTTTACCCAGGGCAACAGCTCGAGGCTCTGTCTCAGAAAAAAAAAAAAAAGATTCATTTATAAACGTTCATCTCAAACTCCCCTTCAAGGCTCTTGAGCTGCCCCTCCTAGGGAAGCTAGACCTGGCCATGGCCCTGGCAGCTTGAGTAAAGGGTAAGGGAAGATGATCTGTCCTGTACCACTTTTACACCTGTTCCTCTCTGCTGGCAGAGTCAGGGATGGGCAGGCAGAGGTCATCCTACCTGATAGCCTTGGGGAAATGGTAGTCTCTCTGTGGGTCGATGCTGCTCTTTAAGACTAGCTGGTATTGGCTCAGCGCCTGTGGCTCAAGCGGCTAAGGCGCCAACCACATACACCTAAGGTGGCGAGTTTGAATCCAGCCCGGGCCTGCCAAACAACTATGACGGCTGCAACCAAAAAATAGCCGGGCGTTGTGGCGGGCGCCTGTGGTCCCAGCTACTTGGGAGGCGGAGGCAGGAGACTCGCTTGAGCCCAGGAGTTGGAGGTTGCTGTGAGCTGAGATGCCATGGCACTCTACCCCGGGGGACAGCTTGAGGCTCCTGTCTCAAAAAAAAAAAAAAAAAAGACTCTGTCTCAAAACAAACACACAAAAAAAGATAGTTGTATAATATGACAACAATTTGTTTTATTTCTCTCTATTTTTTAGTTCAATTCCCTCTAGAAACAAATTGCTTCTCTTTGCAGTGAGTCATTCTCACTATTTCAATTAACTACACTTTTGAGGCCAATAA
>CAUYQV010079976.1:0-16547 GCA_963574575.1 Galagoides demidoff
GCCTGTGGTCCCAGCTACTTGGGAGGCTGAGGCAGGAGACTCGCTTGAGCCCAGGAGTTGGAGGTTGCTGTGAGCTGTGATGCCATGGCACTCTACCCAGGAGGATAGCTTGAGGCTCTGTCTCAAAAAAAAAAAAAAAAAAAAAAAGAAACAAGGCATGGCTCAGCACCCATAGCTCAGTGGTTAGGGTGCCAGCCACATTCACCAAGGCTGGTGGGTTAGAACCCAGCTCCAGCCTGCTAAAAACAATGACAACTGCAACAAAAAATAGCCAGGCGTTGTGGTGGGCACCTAGTCCCAGCTACCTGGGAGGCTGAGGCAAGAAAGTCGCTTAAGCCCAAGAGTTTGAGGTTGCTGTGAGCTATAACGTCACAGCACTCTACCGAGGATGACATAGTGAGACTCTGTCTCAAAAAAAAAATAAAAAGTAAAAAAATGAAACAAGGCATGCACCCACAGTGGGAGGCACTAAGGAACCCTCCCAGCCACTGCTGTCACTGTCTTCAATCTCTCACAAGAACAGGGAAGGTGGCCCTGCAAGTCAGACAGCACAGACATTACAACCCTGGTTCTGGCTGTTAATTGCAGCCTGTCTCTCCAGAACCAGGAACCCCAAAGAGAGGAATAAAAATCCCCAAAGGCACCCTAATTGTTATTCACCCTGCAGCCACCATAATGGCTTATCTCATTCTCCAAATTTCTCAGGTTGATACCACGTTCTAGATACAAAAGTCCTCTGATAGGCATTTTTATTAAAAAAAATTCTCATTAGGGAGGTGCCTGTGGCTTAAGGTGTAGGGTGCCAGCCCCATATACCCGGTGTGGCCTGGCCCCAGCCAAAAACTGCAAAAAAAAAAAAAAATTCTCATTAAACTCATTTTCTTGTGCGGGGCGTGGCAGCTCACACCTATAATCCTAGCACTCTGGGAGGCCAAGGCAGGTGGATCATCTGAGCTTGCCTATAGTCCCAGGTACTTGGCCAGGTGTTTGAGGCAAGAGGATGATGGATTAAACCCAGGAGTTTGAAGTTGCTGTGAACTATAATGCCACAGCACTCTACCCAGGGTGACAGAGTGAGACTTTGTCTCAAAAATAAACTAAACCTTTTTTCTCAAACAAAGTCAACTTCAAAAGAATAAAATTAGGTCAGGTAATTTCCAAGAAAATATCTGTTTTCCAATGTTGGCAGTTCTCCCATGTTTTTTGGGTTTTTTGTTTTTTTTTTTTTTTTTTTTTTGAGCCACAGGTGGCCGCCCTCCCCCTTCAAGTTTTTCCTCTTCTCTCTGCTTTTTGGCCTTATCTTCTTTCTTAGACCTCTGAATGTTGTGGCTAGCCTAACATCCTTAGGTGTAGTTACACATCATAAAATGACCTGGACATGTGAAGTGACCATTTGATTTCCTCATACTCAGGGTTACTGAGCTACTTAATAAATGAAGCCTCAATCTCAATCTGGAGCCCTGTCCAGACAGGGCATTTAGCATAACCTGCTAAGCGGAATTAACGCTTTAAATCTCAGTCTTAAGTGAAATCCCAGAACCACACCATCAGCCTTGAAGCCATCATGCCCTAACCTCACTGCACTATTCTCCCAACCAAAAAAAGGAAAATGTTGGGTGGTCCACTGGGTCCTCACTGGTACCTCTATACCTTACACCCTTCAGTGTTGGGAACACAGCCTCAAAAATTGTCAGTACCTGAGACAGAACACCCAGGCCAGCCTGCTGAGCACAGAAGCTAGCAACCCTCAACCAGCTAATCTGTCTTGGCTCTAGGGAAAGGTACAAATGTGGGTGGACATCTTCCCTAAGAAGGTAGGGCCTCCTGGCCCCCGAGTCGACATCAGCCCCAGAAAACCTAAACAGTGAGTGACAGCCCATTTCCCAAGTATAGTTCTGCCTCCCCTGGGTGCAGAGCACCACTGTCCTCAAATGCCTACTTGCAGTAATTTTTTTTTCTACTGGGAAGAGAAGTAGCTCTACTGGGAGCTTTCCTTCCCCGAATTCCCAAATTCAGCAAGAGCATGGTGGGCAGCCCCCCTGGGGCCTCTCTTCCCTCACTAAGGCTGCAGCTGGGGAGCTACTCCTCAGCAAAGCCTCAGACCACAGTGGCTGCAGGTATGAGCTACGCTGCATCATCTGGCAGACTGCCCACGTGGACCTGGTGGATAGCAATTTAAGTGGACAGAAGACAAGTGACATCTATGTCAAAGGGTAAGGGAGAGGAGTCAGGTTCCAGCAGAGGCCCTTGATCTCCTAGTTCTGTCATTCTGCTGGGGATTCCAAATCCCAAGAGGACACCTCTCTAATTCTACCTGTGCCTGGTGCCAGCTAGGTGGCCCTTCCTACAGGGCTTCAGCTTGGGGATGGGAACAATACACATGAACCTGGGGTAAAAGGACTCTGGCCCCAGGTGGTTATACGGCCTAGAGGAAGACATGCAGAAAACAGATATCCACTACCACTCCTTGGCTGGGGAGGGCAACTTCAACTGGCGGTTCATCTTTACCATGGACTACCTAGCAGCAGAGCGTGTGTGCATCCACAGCCAGAAGGTAATAGGCCTGGGGACATGGAGTGCGCACCCTCACAGCCTCAGGCTCCAGGAGGTCCTCCTCTTCCTCCCTCTAGAAGCCTACAAGCTGTTTTAGAACATTAGAAACATGTCCTTAGACTGAAACTCTTTCTTGATACTCCATCACTGCTGGGTAGTGGGCTACTAAGATGTCTAAGGGACATTTTTCTGCCATCCTCCAGGAATACATTTGGAGCCTGGACCCCACGCCAACGAAGTTCCCACCCAGGCTCATCATCCAGGTCTGGGACAATGACATTTTCTCCCCTGATGACTTCTTAGGTGAGGTCCTAGCACAGGGCTTGTGACCACTGAACAGGGAGCTCCTTCTTGCTGACAGCATTTCTCTGGGCTCAGGGGTCCTGGAGCTGGATTTGTCTGACATGCCCTTCCCTGCTCGGCACGCCCACCAGTGTTCCATCATGATGATGAATCCTGACCCCAGGCGGCCCAACTTCCTCCAACACAAGTTCTTCTCCCTCTTTAATAAGAAGACTGTAACTGGCTGGTGGCCTTTCCAGGTCCTTGATGAAGGCAAATGGCGCTTGTCGGTAGGAGCTGGGGAGTAGGACTGCTCTGCAACATAACCTGGCTTTAACAGATTTCCAGGCATCTTAACTAAATCCCTTTTTTACCTTTCTGAAACCTGGGAAGAGGTCCTAAAACTATCTTGCTCCCTCTATCTGAACTCAACCTCCCATTTACTCTGTGGTATTCCTAGGGTAAAGTAAAGATGACTCTTGAGATTTTATCAGAGAAGGAAGCTTTAATCAAGCGAGCTGGGAGAGGCCAGTCGGAACCCAACCAATATCCTACACTTCATGCTCCCCTGTAAGGGTCCTATGTGGCAGAGGCACCAAATCGTTCTTTCTCCTAAGTCTGTATGGGGTGGTGACCAGTAGGCCTGCAGGTGGAGAGGGATAATTACTTCCTATCACTGCAGCTCTGTGCTCAGTTACTATCTGGAGAACAGACTTGAGGGTGGGGTTGGGGGGTAAGCAGAAGTTGCTTTTTGTTTAAAAAGAGTTCTTTGCTCAGGATTACTTGATCCAAATGTTTCCTCTACCCTCCACTCCCTCGCATCTCCCCTGTTCATGGATAGACGGGCTGAGAACACTCTCCTGTGGTTGCGGTTACCTATTCTAAACTTCTGCCGTGCTTTGTGCAAACGCTACCGCTACAAAATCATAGCCTCGGTGGTCACAATGCTTATAGCACTTCTGCTGTTCAACTTTATCTATTCAACTCCGGTGAGTGGCAACCATGGTGACAGGGACAAAGACACTAGTTGGTCCTGAGATGACTCTGAGGAAAGCACCTGCATGTTGCTACTTCAGGCTAACTGTTGTCTATTCTCTTTAGCAATATCTGGCCATGAAGTGGATCAAACCTGACCTTCGGCTATATCCTCCTGTTAAAATAGTAAACATCATAACCCCACTAAACTCCAGCAATGCCAACTCTTCCTTTCCCCAAACATCAAATCTGAACCTAATAGACCATGGGTAGAAACTTAAGAGACCGAACTATTCCCAGAACTTCCAGCTCTAATTCTCCCATGTTAGCCTAGATTTTTGCCCCGCCATTGGGTTTCCTACCTGTTCCTCATTTCTGTCTTTGGGACATAAGCAAGGACCTAGAGATATCCTGGCTACTGTGTTCAGAAACCACTTCCAACAAGAAGAGCAGAGCTGTAATTTTCCGCTGAAAATAAACAAGTTTTCTAAAAGAGCCACCTTGTAATTGGGGGGGGGGGGTTTGAAGAAAATATGAAAGGCTGAAAACACTAGCCCTTAAGACAAGACTCACAGGGACGGAAGTCATATGATCTTCATGCATCACCTCTAGTACACATGGTCTCTTCACACTAAGAGGCTCTAAAGTCAGCTGGGCGTGGTGACTCACACCTGTAATCCTAGCACTCTGGGAGGCCAAGGTGAGTGGACTGCCTGAGTCCAGAAGTTGGAGACTAGCCTGAGTAAGAGCGAGACCACCATCTCTACTAAAAACAGAGAAACGTGGTAGTGTGTGCCTGTAATCCCAGCTACTCGGGAAGCTGAGGCCAAGAGGATCATTTGAGCCCAAGAGTTTGAGAGTTGCTGTGATTGGTGATGACACCATTGCCCTGTCTGTAGTCCAGGTGACTGAGACTGTCTCCAAAAAACCCCCAAAGCATCCATGTACTCATGAGCTAGTATCACACAAACCCCACAGGTTGGATTTCTCACTCCACCACCACCATCTGTCTCCTCAGCTGAGACCTCCTCCTCCTGCACTGCTGCCTATGCCATCTCAAGATGGCATCCCAGATCCTCCTTAGCACACAAGTCCATGCAATCTCCCCTTGAACTCAAAAAGAAAACCATCATTCTCTTTTTTTAGTTCTCCCTGGTCCCAAGGCCAACCTTTACAGTTCAATTTGTTCTCTGGCATGCTGGAACTACTCTGCTATTGTGCAGAAGAGCCCAACAGCCTGTGGTGGTTAACCAAGGAAGGACACAGGGCCCTGTGTCCAGCCAAAGTGATCCCCCCTTTCCTCATGGGCTAACCTGGGGGCTTTCCTGTCCTAGAAGGCAGAGCAAGGCATTGATAGGCTTGAGGCACAGAAAAAAGGCTTGGACCTTCCTCCAAACCCACTCTTAGAAGGAAGGACACTGAGTCAAAAGCTCATGTTTGATTCCATCAGCCATTTTAAGAATTACGTTTAGGCTACAGAGATCTGTAAGAGAGCTCAGAGTTCCAGGCCCTTCAGGAGATTCTGGCCTGTAACCAACTTAATCATGGGGCAGACAGGTGAACAGCATGTTAACCCCTTGTCAGGTAAGGCAGTGGAATAAGGGTTGACACACAGAAGACAGCACCCAGGCTGTGCTGCTCAGAGACAACAAACTCTTAGGCACAGATGATGAGGGTCTATTGCTCCCAGACTTGGAACATGAGAATAGCAACTATTTCTTATTCAGTAAGAAAAAGAAGCCAAATTCCCTCTTTGGGCAGTATTCAAGCTCAGGACATAAAAAGAAAGCTTCTATATACTTTCAACAAAATGGGATTCCCAAAATCATCACTACAAGACATGCAGCTAAGCAGGCTCTGCTGAGTCCAGAAGCATCCATACAAGGTCAGACCACACGATAAGGGTTGCTTTCAGTATCAAACTTGGGGCTGGTCAGTTTCACAGTTAATTCCATGGCATCCATGATGTCTCCCAAGCTTCTCTTGACTGGCACATAAACTTTCAGCCAAATTTGACTGAGGGCCTATAAGTAAGGGCCCTTGATTAGTAAGGCCACTGACATACCAAAAGATCTAAGAGAAAAGCTGGAGCAGTGAGCCAAAGCAGAAAGCCCTCTCCCTTGAGCCACCTTATGAAGGCCAGTAAAACTAAATGAGTTGTGCAGTCCCAGGGCCCAATAGAGAGGCTTTCAATGTCTTTCCCAGCTCAGGTTGCACATAGGACAATGAATGGAGTTAAGAGAGAAAAGTGAGGCAGCGAAGACGTTTTCATCCTGGTTTCCGAAGAAAGTTCCTCAGGTAGACAGAGTCTTGGGCAAAAAGCAAAAACCAGTGAATGGACAGCTGCAAGGTATGAGGCATTATCACTTTCCTATTCTTTGTGGATTTATAAATGAAGCAGAAGGGTCCACTGAGTCCAACAAGGCAGCCTGGGCCATCAAATTCTGGTCTGTGATTTTGGCATCACAAGTGCATAAATTTTCTCCATGCTTCTTTGCTCCTCGTGGAAGGATTGCAAGGAAAGGCACATCACAGCAGCATTGCCCTGGGGTGGGTGGCTTCTCAGACTGGAGTTATATGTCTCCATGGATGACCATGTGAATGCAGGGTTCCTGCATTCAAAGCTCCAGTGACAGAACAGTCTCTGACCAGCTGCTGGAGACCAGAGAAGACCTGCGAGGCTATGTACTCAGGCCAGCACCTGCTCCTCCCACATCTCATGGGTGACAGTCACAGAAGTGGTGGCAGCATGAGGGCTCAGTAGAAGCGCTTTCGGCTCTGTTCCTGCCATTTGTTGTAAAGTATGATACCAATAACAATGGCGAATACAGAAAACACCAGAGAAAAAAAGACGATGAGAAAAAGGGCCAGGCCACTCAGGGGTGGCAGTGGAGCTGTCACTGAGGAAATAAGAGAGAAGCAAGTTAGAAACAGGGAGCCCACCAATTCCCAGTTTCTGATACCTATTTCTGGGGGGCCAGAGCTTAGACTTCCCCTTTTTAATTTAAAGACAAAGCAGCCTTCCTACTACTCATCTGTAACATGAAGACAAGTGGAAGGTGGGTTCCATATTCTTCAGATAAAGAACACAGAACATGACTGCTCTACATGCTCTGGGTGAAAGCCACCTCAGACCCCATGAAGTAGTGCAACCTCCTCCCCAACCATGCAACAACTTCCCAGGATCCCCAATGCTCACTCTCAGGCAACTTCATATTGTCCACTGAGGGTAAGAACACGTCTCGATGCAGCTTCTCCTCTTCTGGGGTTCTTTCCACTGTCAGCTCAAACAACTTCAGGGAAATGACATCATGATTATCTAGGAAAAAAAAGGAACAAGGATTACTCAAGTCACTCCAAAAAAAGGTACATATTTTGGAGTATCTTAGTGCAAGCCCCTGATCCACAGCTAACTAGAGCTTGCCTTGCAAAAACAACTGAAACCTCTCCATTTTCTCAACTACAAGTAAGGAGACTGCCTGAGCCAGGGAATTCATTACCAGCCAGAATGACACAGCAAGACCTCCATCTCTAAATACTGCAAAAGTGCACAATAAAATTTTTGGCAGGTGAAGGAAACGTTCTGTATCTTGATTATGATGATGGCTACTTATGTGTAAATATCTGTCAAAACTCTTCAAACTGGACTGGGCATGATGGCTCACAACTATAATCCCAGCACTTTAGGAGGTTGGCATGGGAGGAACACCTGATCCCAGGTGTTCAAGAGCAGCCTTGGCAACACAGTGAGACCCTACCTCTATAAAAAACAATTTTTTTTTCTTTTTTGAGACAGAGTCTCACTACGTCGCCCTCAGTAGAGTGCCATGGCATCACAGCTCATAGCAACCTCAAACTCTTGGGCTTAAGCGATTCTCTTGCCTCAGCCTCCCAAGTAGCTGGGACTACAGATACCTGCCACAACACCTGGTTTTTTTTTTTTGTAGTTTTCATTGTTGTTTGACAGGCCTAGACTGGGTTTGAACCCGCCAGCCTTGCTATATGTGGCCAATGCCCTAGCCGCTGGGCTATAGGCACCAAGCCTATAAAAATTAATTTTTTAAAAAATTTAGCTGCATGTGGTGGCATGTGCCTTTAGTTCTAGTTACTTGGGAGGCTGAAGCAACAGTATTGCTTGAGCCCAGGAGTTTAAGATTGCAGTTAGCTATGCTTACACCACTGCACTGTACTCAAGCCTGGATAGAAGAACAAAACCCTGTCTCTTATAAAAAACAAAACAAAAAGAACTTTTCAAGCTGTATTCTGCTATATGGAAAGCATAAATCAATAAAATCTTTTTTTTTTTTAATAACTATAGGGTTTTAAAAATCAGAAGATTTTATTTTAAAATATTTGGATTTCCTGGATGGGTACAGTGGCTTACACCTATAATCTGAGCACCCTGGGATGCTAAGGCAGGTAGATTGCTTGACTTCAAAAATTTGAGACCAGCCTGAACAAGAATAAGACCCCATTTCTATCTAAAACTAGCCAGGTATTGTGCACCTATAGTCTCAGTTACTCAGGAAGCTAAGGCAAGAGAATAACCCAAGCCCAAGGGTTTGAGGCTGCTGTGAGCTGTGACACCACGGCACTCTACCAAGGGCAACAAAGTGACATTCTGTCTCAAAACAAAAAAATTCAGATTTCCAGCTTCTCTTGAAAAATTGGAAGATTTGGCCTCATTGAGCCCACATTTCCTTTTGGCAATTATGTCTGCAGCTGAGTAGCTGCTACACATTTCAGATGGATAGCTGCCCTTCTATTTGTCACAAGAAAATTTGACTTCAAATTAACTTTATAATAAATTATATTAATCAAAGAATCAGGTGGCACCTGTGGCTCAGTGGATAGGGCTCTGGCCCCACATAGGAAGACGGAGGGTGGCAGGTTCAAACCCAGCCCCAGCTGAACTGCAACAACAACAACAACAACAACAACAACAAACAGCCGGGCATTGTGGCAGGCTCCTATAGTCCCAGTTACTTAGGAGGCTGAGGCAAGAGAATTGCTTAAGCCCAAGAGTTTGAGGTTGCTGTGAGCTATGATGCTATAGCACTCTACCAAGGGCAACAACTTGAGACTCTGTCTCAAAACAAAATAAAACAAACAAAAAGCTATGAATCAGGCATGAGTAGAAAGAGAAATTGGAGGAGATAGAAAAGTAACAGAACTAAGCACTACTAATGCCAGATAAGGCAAAGAAGAGTTTCAGAGTAATTAGTTAAATGAGCTGAAGAGAGGACAAAGAGTGAGGACAAGAACAGAGCCCTGTATATGGCATGGAAATAGAAGTATCTTTCTTTTTTTTTTTGAGACAGAGCCTCAAGCTGTCCCCCTGGGTAGAGTGCTGTGGTATCACAGCTCACAGCAACCTCCAACTCCTGGGCTCAAGTGAGTCTCCTGCCTCAGCCTCCCAAGTAGTGGGGACCACAGGCGCCCACCACAACGCCCAGCTATTTTTTGGTTGCAACCGTCATTGTTGTTTGGCGGGCCTGGGCTGGATTTGAACCCGCCACCTTAGGTGTATGTGGCTGGTGCCTTAGCCACTTGAGCCACAGGCGCCGAGCCAGAAGTATCTTTCATGAGAACAGTGTTAACAGAAAGGTAGAGATACAGGGCTAAGTGTAGCATGCTTAGGAGGTGAATGGGCTAGGAAACAAAAGCATCTGTACATACAATATTCCAAACTGTGAGCAAAAAGAAAGTCTGGGAGTGCTAAGCACAGTGGCTCATGCCTGTAATCCTAACACTCTGAGATGCTGAGGTTGGTGGATTGCTTGAGCTCATGAGTAGGACCAGCCTGGGCAAGAGCTAGACCTCATCTCTACTAATAATAGAAAAACTGAGGTAAGAGGATTGCTTGAGCCCAAGAGTTGGAGGCTACTATGAGATATGATGACACCATGGCACTCCCAGGGTGACACAGCTTGAGACTCTGTCTCAAAAAATGGAAAAAAAGGCTCAGCGCCTGTAACTTAAGTACCTAAGGCGCCAGCCACATACACCTGAGCTGGCGGGTTTGAATCCAGCCTGGGACTGCCAAACAACAATGACAACTATAACCAAAACATAGCTGGGCATTGTGGCGGGCATCTGTAGTCCCGGCTACTTAGGAAGTTGAGGCAAGAGAATCACTTAAGCCCAGGAGTTGGAGGTTGCTGTGAGCTGTGATGTCACAGCACTCTACCCAGGGCAACAGCTTAAGGCTCTGTCTCAAAACAAAAAAAAAGTCTGGGAGTCAGAAGAGAGCAGCAGAGTCAAGGAAAAGCTTGGCTAAGAGATGGGGAACTGGACACATTAGCAGACAGGAGAGAAGACCTAACAACAGAAAGGGGCTCCAGAAATAGGAAAGCAAGGAACTCACAACAAAGGCTAGAAGAGCTGACTTGATGAGGGGGCAAACACTGTTTTCCGTTAGCTCCTTGAGCAGTGATTTTCAACCGGTGTGCCACAGGATCTTAGGTGTGTTGCAAAAATTTTTAAAGATCATTAATTAAAGCACAGTAAGCATATTCTTTTTTTTTTTTACTCTTTGTTTTTGATCAACATAATTTAAGTGTGCCACAGAAGTTTAACTATAGATTCGAGTGTGCCACAGGATTAAATGATGTTGAAAAATATTATCCTAGAGACAATTATGCTAGGAAAGCCTGGGCCTGGATTTCAGATATAAGCATGTAGGAAAAGAAGCACTCTCAGGGCACCTGCTTCCCAGAGCTTTGCTCCCCTGGCTCTCCCTTCTGCGAGACCTTGCTAAAGCCTAGATATTGAGAGGAGGAATCGGTCACAGCAAACAAAGTGAGCACATGGCAGTACCCGACAGATCCCCAGTGATGGAGGAGGTGCCGAAGTAGTAGCCACGGGGCAGACGGACCCCAGGCACCTCAATGCAGTCCCTCCACTCATGCTTGCCATCGATGTCCATCATTATCTAGAATATAAAGAAGAGGCAGATCAGGGTCAGGCCATGGGAGCAAGAGCAGGACAGCCCATAATATCATTTGGTCCAAGACAGGACTCACCGTCAAATGCCTCTTGACATAGCGAATCACAAGGAAGGTGTCATAATGGAGATTGCGGACAATGGCTGTACAGCCCCCCAGCTCTGTAGGCCGCCCATCCCTCTCGTGATCATAGCTGAGGGAGCCGTTGTTCACCATGGCTGAGATGTAAGGGAATACCCGCTGAGAAGCAGGGAGGGAAAAGCAGAGACAATAAGGAACAGCTCTTAGGAATGCCAATGCAAACAGGAATTTTGCATACACACGCTGAGCCCCTTATAACAGATCAGCTACCACTCTGCTTCATCACTGGCAGTCCCTGAGAATCCACATTCAGATGGCCATTCAAGGGATGTGGGTCCAGGAAGTGACTGAACTCCATACCTGCCTCCAGTAATTCTCCTTGCTCCCAATCTGAGATAGACCTGCAGAGGTCCCTGTAAGACTCTGGAGTCTGACTTGAATCCTCCCAGAGATCACCTTTTGGCACTTAGTGCCCAATACTAGAGGTTTCCTTTTTATGTATACATACCTATTTCCCCAATTGCCACTTAAGCTTCTTGAAGAAAAAAAGTATTTATTATGCATCTTTGTACATCTCCACTCCAGCTCCATCTTTTCCCCTCGGAGTGAGTGTTTTGTACACAGCAGGTATTTTGAAAACACCTGTTTGACTGAGCAGGGGAACCTTTCCATTCAGGATGGTTCCTTTCAAATTCTAAAATACTAAGATACGTAAGTATATGATGCTACATGGATTAGGATTCAAAAAGAAAACTGTTAGAACAGGGCTGCTGGATGGGCTTATCTAACCAAAATGACTGTTCTTAATCAAGACTTTCCAGCCCACTTAAATCTCCTCCATACGTAACTTCTCCCAATAACATTAATATGAGGGCAAGGTTCTATCCCAACAGAGAAAAAACTGAAAGTTTCCCCAAAACCCACTTATTTTCCCATCTACTTCAGAGGCTCCCTTCCTTCAATAGTTATAGGAGCAAATTCTTCCTTACAAACGATGAACTAACCATTCCAGAATGAGCCCAATGCCAACACAGTGCAGAGGCAGGGTGATGAAAGGAAAGGTAACATGAGGCATGCCACTCCTTTAGTGAGTTCCCCCCATCCTAGGTGGTCAACATGCAAGGTAGAGATGCAGTCAAGACCAGAGACTCGAGACTCTTGAGACAATAGCCACACGGACTAGAAATAGCAACAAATGTTGGATGGACATATGGAAATAAGGGGTGGCCATGATGGGTCAAGAACTGAATACCTGAACTCCTGGAGAATAGCGCCTCTTCTGGGCCTGTGAGGGTCCAGCAGGGTATTATAAAAACAAGAGAGGGCACAGAAGACAGGAGAGAAGTCAGAAAGAAGTAGCCATGGGGCTCAGCGCCTGTAGCTCAGTGGCTAGGGCGCCAGCTACATACACCAAGGCTGGCAGGTTCGAACCCAGCCCGGGCCTGTCAAACAACAATGACAATTACAACAAAAAAATAGGCAGGTGTTGTGGCAGGCGCCTGTAGTCCCAGCTACTTGGGAGGCTGAGGCAAGAGAATTACTTAAGCCCAAGAGTTTGAAGTTCCTGTGAGCTGTGATGTCACTGCACTCTACTGAAGGCAACATAGTGACACTCTGTCTCAAAAAAAAAAAAAGAAGTAGCCATGGAAGAGCTATGACCCAGCTGTGATGGAGGAATAAACCAACCTAAATCCCCAAAAAGAATTTTAGGGTTTATGATATACAAAACCATATATATGTATAGATACTTATAAAGTTTTCTGAGGAAAGGGTCTATGATTGTCATTAGATTCTCAAAAGGGTCCCCTAGGAAAACAATTCTAACCGATAGAGGGTCCTGGAGATTTCAGAAGGACCTTTTACCTGTACCCAGACTTCTATATTTCTACAGCAAAGGGAGAGACAGGAGAGACAGGGCTAAATTCTTCCAAATTCAAGATATCCTTTACTACTACCTAGGATATCAAGATATAGCTCTTGCCCAGAAGGCAAAAATCCACTACTTAAGAAAGTATAAAATCAAGTCTAATCCAAAGGGATCATTTACCCTCCAATTAAGCCTGATGGACATATATTTTCAAGTAATTCTTGTCATTCTATCCTATAGCACATGGCCAAGGAAGAAGCTTGGTGGGAACATTACGGCATGACATACTCAGAAAAATCTTAAGACTTAAATGCATGTAGATTTGCTACAGAAAAGAGATTCTACACAAGCCCAGCCCAGCCATGCCCTATGGGAAGGGTAGGTCATGGCGTAGAGCTCAAAGTGTTCATTCTTCTAATACTCAGAGAGCATCTGTTATGATCCAGGCACTGTTCCAGATGCTGAGGGTCCAATGGGAAACAGTCTGCTCTCATGAAGCTGCAATTAGAGTGGAAGACACAAACAATAAACAAGTAACAAAATTGATAGTGAAAAATGCTATGATAAAAATAAAATAGGTAATAGGACAGAAATTGATGCGGGAACCCCTCTCTGAGGAAGTACATCTGAGCTGAGACCCAAGTAATTAGAGAGATTCTACAAAAAGATCTGAGAGCATAAGCAGTATAAGGTTGGCACACTGAAGGAACTACAAGACAGATGTACCCGAAACACAGCTACCAAGGAAAAGGCTGATGTGAGCTGAGGCAGCAGCCACAGTACATGGGGTCTCAGGAGCCACAGTAAGGAGTCTGGGGTAGGGCTCCCCAGCCATTCTCCTCTTCTGCCACTACAGAATTTGCACAGTACACAGAAAGAGAGGAAGTCAGTGGATGATCAAAGGACCACAAAATTACTCTTCTACAATTATTACTTAGAACAAGGAGCTGTGAGCATGTTCTCAGACACTGAGAGAAAGTTCATAATTTCATAGACAATTAAAGAAAATAAGGGGCTCAGTGCCCATAGCTCAGTGAGTACGGTATTGGCCAAATACGCCAAGGCTGGCGGGTTCAAGCCTGGCCCAGGCCTGCTAAACAATAATGACAATTGCAACAAAAAAATAGCCAGGTGTTGTGGCAGGCACCTGTAGTCCCAGCTACTCAGGAGGCTGAGGCAAGAGAATCGCTTAAGCTCAAGAGTTTGACGTTGCTGTGAGCTGTAACACCAGTGCACTCTACCGAGGGCAACATCGTGATACTCTGTCTCAAAAAAAAAGAAGGGAATGAAACTGCCTGGGGGAGCTCTGACAACCCCAAGGCTTATTATCATTGTTCACCTCCAGGAACATGATAGACATTTAGGTACAACTTTAAAGAGTGTGTTTAGGGTCAGGTGGCTCATGTGTGTGATCCCAGGACTCTGGGAGGCCAAAGCAGGAGGACTGCTTGAGTTTAAAAGTTAGAGAACAGCATCAGCAAGAGACCATGTCACTACTAAAAATAGAAAAATTAAGTGACATTGTAGTGTACAACGATAGTCCCACCTACTTAGGGAGGCTGAGGCAGGAGGATTGCTTGAGAACAGGAGTTATAAGTTGCAGTGAACTATGAGGACACCACTGCACTCCAGCTGAAGTGACAGAACAAGACTCTACCTCAAAAAAAAGGGGGGGGGGCTCGGCGCCTGTGGCTCAAGTGGCTAGGGCACCAGCCACATACACCTAAGGTGGCGGGTTCAAATCCAGCCCGGCCCGCCAAACAATGATGGCTGCAACCAAAAAATAGCTGGGCATTGTGGCGGTCACCTGTGGTCCTAGCTACTTGGGAGGCTGAGGTAGGAGACTAGCTTGAGCCCAGGAGTTGGAAGTTGCTGTGAGCTTTGATGCCATGGCACTCTACCCAGGGGGACAGTTGAGGCTCTGTCTCAAAAAACAAAAAAAAAAAAAGGGGGGGTGTCTAGGACAGCAATCCTAAGGGTGCCTCACTCTTCCCAAGGCTGGTGTAGCCTCAAGATCACCTAGGGGAGTTTTTCAACTGCACATATCAGTGGGTCCCTCAGTCAGAGTCTCATTCAGTAGGTCTAGAGGGGAGTACAAGGTTATGTATTTTTCTTTTTTTTCTTTTTTGAGATGAGTCTCAGGCTGTCGCCCCGGGTAGAGTGCTGAGGCATCACAGCAACCTCCAACTCTTGGGCTTAAGCAATTCTCTTGCCTCAGCCTCCCAAGTAGCTGGGACTATAGGCACCTACCACAACACCTGACTATTTTTTGTTGCAGTTGTCATTGTTGTTTTAGCTGGCCCAGGCTGGGTTTGAACCCGTAGCCTCAGTGTATGTGGCCAGCGCCCTACCCACTGAGCTATAAGCACTGCCTAGGATTATGTATTTTTTTTTTAAGAGACAGAGTCTTTTTTTTTTTTTTTTTTGAGAGAGAGCCTCAAGCTATCCCCTTGGGTAGAGTGCCATGGCATCACAGCTCACAGCAACCTCCAACTCCTGGGCTCAAGCGAGTCTCCTGCCTCAGCCTCCCAAGCAGCTGGGACCATAGGCACCTGCCACAACGCATGGCTATTTTTTTTGGTTGCAGCCATCACTGTTGTTTGGCAGGCCCGGGCTGAATTAGAACCTGCCACCTTAAGGTATATGTGGCTGGCGCCTTAGCCACTTGAGCCACAGGCACGGAGCCAAGAGATAGAGTCTTACTTTGTCTCCCTCAGTAGAGTGCTGTGGCATCACAGCTCACAGCAACCTCCAACTCCTGGGCTTAGGTGATTCTCTTGCCTCAGCCTCCTGAGAAGCTGAGACTATAGGTACCTGCCATAACGCCCAGCTATTTTTTTTTTATTGTTGCAATTTGGCCTGGGCCAAGTTTGAACCCACCACCCTCAGTATATGGGGCTGGCGCATTACTCACTGAGCCACAGGTGCAGGCCAGGATTATGTTGTTGTTTTTTTTTTTTTGAGACAAAGCCTCAAAACTATTGCCATGGGTAGAGTGCCATGGCATCACAACTCACAGCAACCTCCAACTCCTGGGCTCAAGCGATTTTCCTGCCTCCGCCTCCCAAGTAGCTGGGACCACAGGCAACCGCCACAAAGCCTGGCCATTTTTTTTTTTTTTTGGTTGCAACCATCATTGTTATTTGGCAGGCTCGGGCTGGATTCGAACCCACCAACTCAGGTATATGTGGGTGGGGCCTTAGCCACTTGAGCCACAGACGCCAAGCCAATTATGTATTTTGTGGAAGCACTACAGGACACTGAGACAGGCAGCCAAATGTAAGAAGCACTGTACTAAACACAGAGCCCCAGAGTTTTACCTGTAATCTATCTACTTCATGACTTGGCCTTTGATTTTTAACCTCACGTTACTAGTAAAGTCTTTAAAATGTCATCTTATTTTCTATTCCTTGTCAGGAGTTCTTGAAGTATTTTCTTGGGTAGCCACTGATTTCACACAGCAGTAAATGTTTTTCCCCCTGGAAAGCAGCAGCCTACAGCTAGAATCACAGGTTGAAGAATCACATTGATTTAGGCAAGGCAGGAGCTTCATTTCTAATTAAAGAGTCACCAGAGGCTCGGCGCCTGTGGCTCAATTGGCTAAGGTGCCAGCCACGTACACCTAAGGTGGCGGGTTCGAATCCCCAGCCCGGGCCCGCCAAACAACGATGGTTGCAACCAAAAAAAAAAAAAAAAATGGCCGGGGGTTGTGGCGGTCGCCTGTGGTCCCAGGTACTTGGGAGGCAGAGGCAGGAGACTTGCTTGAGCCCAGGAGTTGGAGGTTGCTATGAGCTGCGATGCCATGGCACTCTACCCAGGGGGATAGCTTGAGGCTCCGTCTC